>JAIUWE010000028.1:0-65280 GCA_022750525.1 Halotydeus destructor
TACTCGGGCAACGGCCAAGGATCCGGAAACAGTAAAGAAGCGACAGGGTGAGCCGGAAACGAAAATAAAGTAAATCTTAGGCAGCACGCTGGAAGTACGTCAGGTAAAGCTTGACTGTCTACCGGAAGTGAAGTGCCTCGAGCCCCTATTCACGATTCTTTACCTGGCTATTCGGTAGGTGGCAGCACACGCGTCTCAGAAACGCTATGGCATGTGACAAAAATACTTCGTCTTGTTTCAGCAATGGTATTAAAAGGAAGAAGACAAACATAAATTCAATTCACACTAGTGTATTTTTCAAATGCTATTGCTCCATTAAACTTTCGGCATGGCGCAATATTGCTTCCTGAGCCTATCTCATCAGGTACTCGCTAATGGCTGAGATCAAATCTCGGAAGTAGGGTGATGAATATCAATTATTCAGATCTGACGATAAAAAATGCCATATAACAGAAAACAACTGGCTGTCTGCCGTACAGGTAAGTGTTCAGCTACGACATGTCAGCTTGTGATGAAGTATTGGACAAAATTGAGATCATGCCCAGCTGTGGGTAGTCTTTGGTGGCGAAGCACTCGCCGCTAGATGACGCTAGGGGCGGGAGACTCTCGCCGGAGCCTCTCGAGCGCTTCCTGGTGGTGGCGGGCTTCGTCACCAAAGACTGCCCACAGCTGGTTCATTCCGAATTATTATTGCTCTGTCGAAATTTCGCCATATCACGTTTTTCACATTATACTATAGTTATAGTTGAACTAACTTTTTATTTGGGGGTCGTGCTCGTGCTCTATCCAAGGTCGCATCTTCGGTGATTGAGACACAGATAACAGCGATTTGAAAATCTCGCATGCCAAGTAGAATCGACACCAGCATACTTCTACCCCAATAGATCTTATATTGCATTTGTCACGCGACTATGATCTAGCCACTCGTCATTCCAAGTAGGTATGAGCTGCAGCGGTCACATGACTGACTTCAGGCTTGCGCCAAGTAAGCTTCACGTGGCACAGGAGCCGCCTAGTTGGAAGCAGTAATGGCCGACCTGCACGACGCCATTTTCGTGGCTGACATTAAATCAAAAAGTTGGCTTCAAAGAAGAATAGCAAAGAAATTTAACGACATAGGTCTGCCTATAAAAAAGTGAAGCATAGAGAAAAGGAAACGATTGATTTGCAGTCGCGTTGGATATTATGTTACAATGTCAGCTGGTGATGAAGTACTGGATGAAATTGAACACCTACTCACCGACATTTACATGCTAATCAGTTGGTCAAGTGATAAGAGACGATTCTTGTCGTCCAATCATGCGCAACTCATAGTATGGTCGCTCTTTGTGACCTTCAAAAACCTCCTCTGTGGGTACTTGGATGAGCCTTGGGTCTACCATATCCTTGGGGAGCCATCTTGGACCCTTGGGAACGCTGGCTCTTATCTGAATGCTCTGGTTGCCCTCTCATTCAGTAAAGGCTTAATCTGTGGCATCGCTTTCTATAGGTATCGACCCGAGAAGCAAATACTCTTTTTCGGTGGCATGCAATCTTGGCTTCGTGGCTTCAGAGTTGGATACTTTGCTCGACAGCGACGTTACCTAGTCAAGGCTTGCAGTGTAAGCTCTTTCGTCGTACTAGTCTTTTGTCTTCGCTTGTCTCTCAAAGCGTTTCATGAGAACAAATCTTGGATACTGCTAATCAACTACACGCTACATTCGTTATTGACGACGTACGCTGCGTTCATGTACCTCAAGTTCATCAGCGGAAGCACAAGTCTCGTTCTGATTGTACTATCGGCAGTAAACCATCAGTTTCGACACGTAGTTCAAGCGCTGCGAAACGATAGCAATCAAGCTATTTCTCGATGGCATGTCTTATCTCTTTACATCTTTGACATGAACAATCTCATCAAGTGGATTATCGGTTGCTACAACTTTCTCTGGGTTCCCTATGCTGCCATACTTTTCAGCTTCATCCTCCACATTGATACGATCTCCCAGATATTTTTTCTCTGTTCATTCATTTCATTTATATCGCTTGTGGTCACCATTGCGTTTTGTGTTACACAAGTCAAATATCTGGTAAGTTGCGTAATATTGCTAGCTTGTAGGTAATATGTTCGACGATAGATTGATAAGATCTACAGGCGCGTATGTGGTTTGAAACCATATTCCCAAAGCCATGGTCTGGCTGAAGTAATGAAATACATCGGTTCTCAGCGTAGTAGTGTAGGATTCCAATGCTTCGGCTTCGACACCTACACCAGAAAGAGTTTCTATCAAGTAAGCAATAACTGTCTCTGTCATAGCGTAACGACAGACATTTTTTCAGCTCGTAGTCAACTGTGTCATCTACTCCCTCATGGTTCTCCAGCTGACAGGTCCGTAAGCCAAAGTATTACAGTCACATTTTTCAACAGTGATGCAAGCTTTGTAAGCTTCATTCTTTTCTGAGATTCTCTCGAATGGTTCACTCGGCCAAGAGCTGATAGACTGATAAGGTCTTGTTGACTCACCACACACTGCTTGGAAAGTAGTCTCACACAGAGATATGTGCACAATATAAAAAAGTAGAAAAAACGGCAAAATCCGTCTCGTCACTGCGGACGACGCATGACTGATTTGTCTGCGGAAACTCGCCAAGTCGAAGGCGGAAGTAGCTTCACGGCCGGAAATGCTAGGTCAGTGTAGAGAATGACAGGAGGGAAGGCCCAAAGCAAGAATCAAGGTGATATGTCCGGAAACACTGTATCGTGAGTGCAAACAAAAGTGGCTGAAAACGTCAGCGACTTGCTGGCATTGGCCGAAAATCCGGATACAGCAAAGAAACCAAAGGGTGGAGGCTGAATTTTTCCCCCTCTAAATGGGTTCACTCATCGCCGATAGCATATATGGCTGCAGTGGCTACATTTTTTAGTGTCGTTGACTCGAGCTCTGCCTACGAAAGTGAGGAGCCTAGCACTGCACCTCGTCTCAATATCGAACAAACTGCTAGCTGACTATACGACAGATGGCAGCACTGGTTTCAGATGAACTATGTTTGGTAGAAAATGTGTGGATTCTTGCATCGACTGTACGAGTATAATAAACGGGAATAAATCAATATATGGCAAACGTTATTTCTCCATGGCACAGTCTCGGAAATTTTAAGGAGAGTTTTTGTGTCGCAACATACTTCAGAAAGTCCTGATCAAATTGTGTATCACAATAATACTTCTCCAGCTCCTGCGATTGAGTGCTCGCGAGATAATTGCAGCGGTTATATCTTGAAGTGTATGCAATGAATGCCAGTAAGTTATATTTGACGATAAACAATGCAATCTGGAAGAGGAAACTCGACTTTCGACAGAACAGTTAGGTATTCAGCTACGATATGTCAGGTTGCGAAGACGTCTTAGGCGAAATTGAAAATCTTCTTGCCGACACCTACATGTTGAGCAGTTGGTCAAGCGATAACAGACGCTTCTTATCGTCTAATCATGCTCAGCTCGCGGTTTGGTCGCTCGCGATGATCGTAAAACACCTAATCTGTGTTTTCATTCACGAGCCATATATTTACCATATCCTTGGAGAGCCATCTTGGGCCCTTGGGCGAGCTGGCTACTGTCTGACCGCTTTGGTTGTCGTCCCATTCAGTAGCTGTGTCATCTGTGGTATCGCCCTCTACAGTCATCGACCTGAACAGCGTATCTTGAAATTCAGTGGTATAGAAAACTGGCTTCGTGAGTTCAAAGTTGGATACTTTGCGAGACAGCATCGGATCATAATCAAGACCTGCCGTATCGTATTTCTAGTCATACTGGTCTTCTTTACTCGTTTATCTCGATGTGCCTTCGATAAGCACAAATCTTGGATACTCCTCTTGAACTACGTACTGCATTCTCTTGTAATGGCATATGTAGGTTTTATGTATCTCAAGCTTCTCGGCGGCGGCTTGTCCCTCATCTTGATAGCAATATCAGCAATCAACCATCAGTTTAAAGCGATCGCGCTCATGATGGAAGAAAGTTGCGAGAAAACCGTATCTCAGTATCACAGCTTGTCACGCAATATAGTCGAACTTAACAATCGAATCAAGTGGATCATTGGTTGCTTCGACTGTCTTCAAGTACTTTACGTTGCGTTAATTTTACGTTTTATTATACACATAGACTTGTACTTTAAAATCATTCTCAGCACTTGCATAGTACTTATCACAGTTGTGATCATGACAACGCTCTCTGCCACACAAGTCAACACTCAGGTACCTTTTGCAATATCGTTACCTACTGACATATTATTTCTCCATAGGCTGGTAAAATATACCGGCTGGTATGTCATAAAATATTGAATTGCCGATGCCATGGCCTTGTTGAAATATTGAAGCACTCTGGATCCAGGTACAAAACGGTTGGATTTCAGTGCTTCGTTTTTGAAATCTACACCAGGCAAAGTTTTTACAAGGTATGCTAATTTGCTATACAATCTAGCTAAATCCAGTTGCGTGCTAGCTCATCGCCAAATTTTTCATCTACTCTATCATGGTTTTTCAACTGACGCAACTGTCATGAAAGCCAACTGGAGGCAAAAAACCTGGGCCGACGGAGATGAAACTTATTTGACCTTTTTATATTTATTCATCACTCACTGTAGGAAGCAAAGTAAGATGAAAATCCTTGCACAGACAAGTGCTGCCGCCGTATGTTTTGTTCTAACGCTTGAGCCTCGGATTCAATTTTCGATATAGAGTGACACATGAGTATACTTTATTGTGCGTACGTAGTTAGCTTGAGCATTTCTCATATCAAGAATACATACAATGCTATAAAAGCCGGATGATTAACGACAGAGAATTCTTATTATGCACTCTGAATTGCTGCTGTTACGTTGTTTTGAATAGTTAACGTAAGTCGCAAATAAAAGCTTCCTCAGCTTCCCGTATTTGAAGTGCAATTGGAATAGTTCACAATGAATCTAGAAAACTATATCTCGAAATGAGGCCAACGAAATTTACCAACATAGATCTGAGAATAGGAGAAGCAGCATAGAGCCGAGAGGACGGATGATCTACAGTCAGGTTAGATATTGAGCCACGCTATAAAGGCTTGTGATGAGATATTGGATGAAATTTAAAACCTTGCTGACACCTTCGTGCTACAAAAACAAGTTGGTAGTTGGTAGGGACCACAGAAATGAGAAAAAAACATATCTCTTAAGGTTGACATATCAAGCATAGTGATACGTTGGTCGCCTCACGGCTAACAAGATAACGATGTACTGGGTGATCGATGATGAGTTTGGAGACCGTAAGATGTTCAGACAGTTATACGTACAAGACTTTATTTATCAGAGGTACACGCGAGAGATACGAACGTGAACTGCCGTTATCTGGGTTGAGTTGGTCTTTTATAAGACCTACAACTGCTTAGCTTACGCAACCCGACCGTTAACTGGGTCAAAGGGTGAACAAGGTAAAACGGGCTCGCATCAATTTCCCGGTCTTCAAGACATTTGCTGACCTCAGCGATGTTGAAATATCTAGGTACTAGAAATAGGATTAAAGTAGAGAAAGAAAATGGTTAAATGTATCTGATTGTCTGAAATGAAGAACAATTTTTTTGGGTTATGTTTGTGTGCTGGCTATCAATCAGATAAGCTAAAAATGTATGTTTGTGTCTTTGTGTTACATAGTTCTCAATGCTTGTCTCAATCATTATATCCTAATCGTTTAACTTCAAAACGAACACGACCACTACGTCTTGGTGCTTCTCCAGTTACGTTTTCTGCGCAATCAGAAACTGGCTGTTCTTGATTGTTAACAGTTCGAGATTGTGTAGTCGACTCTTCTAATTGATTACTCTCAACAGGTACCCAGTCGATGGTATAATCATTAGAATGGCTGGTATGTTGATTCAAATTTGCACCCATTTCGACATTACCAGCGCGTACGTTATCGGTATCAGGTATCTGATTTTCGCCGATATCAACACGAATTCCTACAGGAGCTCCCACTTCTTTAGTTATGGCGACATCCTTGTCAGCCACAATGTCATCTCTTCTATGATACGGTCGCAGACTTTTCACATGTACTTTCATAGATGACCAACGGGAATTATCATGATCATTCTTGATCTCGTAGGTGACGTTACCTAGTTTCTTAGTCACAGTAAACGGTCCCTCATATCTTGGAGTGAACGATTTCCCCAATTGTTTATCAACGACGGGACGGTGTCTAAGAACTTGGTCACCAACGCTGAAGTCGACTAATCTCTGAAACTTGTCAAAATGGTTCTTTGATATTCTGTGTGCCTTTTCAATACGTTCGTTCAAATACTGTTTCATATCTTTGTAAATCTTGAGCTTCTCTATCATTGACATGTTCACTTCGCCCAAGTTCATGTTTATGTCATCGAATATCTTCGGTTCCCGCATATACAAAGCAAAATATGGGCTGATGCCAATGGTTTCATGAGTTGAAGAATTATAAGCATACTGTGCAAAATAAGCGAATTCGTCCCAATCACTACCTTGTTTGTTCACATATGCGCTGACAATGGTTTTCCATGTGCGATTATAGCACTCTGTTTGGCCATTCGCCATAGGGTGGTATGCCGGTGTTCGACGGTGTATGACACCTAATGTAGTTAATAAGGACGCTATCACCTTGTTGACGAACTCGGTTCCTGAATCGCTAATCAATAGTCTTGGTGGCCCATGCACCAGAATGATATCTTTCAGAATGAAGTTTGCGACAGTTTGTGCAGTGTGTTGACGGACAGGCTTGATGATCACGTATTTTGTCAATCGACAAGTGATAACAAGTAAATATTCATTCAGCTTCTTACTTCTCGGTAATGGTCCTGCGGTATCGATTGAGATGACATCAAATGCTGATTTACCACGTTCAAGAAAACCCATCATGCCGGCTGCTTTGGCGTTTGTTGATTTCAATATTTGGCAAGATCGACAAGTCTTAATGTAGGACTTCACCATATTCTTCAAGTTGGGTATCCAGTAACGTTGGCGTACTTTCTCGTAGGTTTTGAATACACCCAAATGACCTGAAAACGGATCATCATGGTATTCTTGAAGTACACGTTTCAGCATGGACTTCGGTAGAACAACTTGACGGTATGTGGAAAATTTCCTATGTTCATAGTGGAGCAATATTTTGTCTTCCATTTTGAAGTCTCTGTATTTGGCTGGATTTTCAACAATGCAACGCTTCAGTTGTTCAATATCCTTATCATTAGTTTGTTCTGCGATGATCTTAGCATCTATCTCGTAGAACAATATAAGTTCTCCAAGATCTCCTTCTGTGATGTTTGTGTCATAGCCAGATGCCGGCGCTCGAGATAAGGCATCTACATTCGAATGAATCTTTCCTCTCTTGTAGATAACACTGAAATGATAGTTCTGTAAATACAATGACCAATTGATTAATCGTCTATTCCCCTCTTTGAGTGATTGCAGCCAGGTAAGGGCATGATGGTCTGTGACTATTGTAAAATGTCGACCATAGATGTAGGTATGACATTTACGGATTCCAAATATTATTCCAAGACATTCCAGTTCAGTGACGCTATAGTTTTTCTCAGCTTTTGACAACGACCTTGAAAAGTAAGCTATTGGATTTTCTTTCTTTCCGATTTGATGTGCGAGTATTACACCCAGTCCAGATATACTTGCGTCACTTAGCAACATAATTGGTAATTTTGGATCAAAATGCATCAGAATTGGCGCGTTAATCAAATTAGTCTTCAATGTAGAAAAAGCCTTTTCACACTCATCATTCCAATCGAAGGCGATATCTTTCTTGGTCAGATTATATAGTGGGCTCGCAATCAATGCAAAGTTCTTCACAAACACTCTATAATAGCCAGTCATGCCCAAGAAGCGACGTACAGTGCTCACATCTACTGGAGTTGCAAACGATTCGACTGCCTTGATCTTGTCTTTGTCTGTAGAGATGCCATCACGGTTGACGACAAAGCCCAGATAATAGATCTCTGTTTGCCCTAGATAACATTTAGACGGTTTAAGTCGTAACTTGGCCTTTTTGATTGCTTCGAAAACTTTCTTGAGATGAGCCAGATGTTCAGCAAAAGTCTTGCCTATCACGACAACGTCGTCGAGATATACCAGACATGAGATCCCAATCAGTTCTTGCAAAACAATCGACATCAATCTCGTGAACGTGGATGGCGCATTGCATAGCCCAAAGGGCATAACGTTGAACTCAAACAGTCCATCCGGTGATGAGAAGGCGGTTTTCTCTCTATCGTCTTCAGCTATAGGTACTTGCCAGTAGCCAGAAAACAAATCCAAAGAGCTGAAATATTGTTGACCTGACAAAGCTTCCAATGTGTCACTAATCAAGGGCAAGGGATTAGCATCTTTGATTGTAACCGAATTGAGCTTCCGATAATCGACACACATGCGAGTGCTGCCATCTTTCTTGACTACGGGCACTATCGGCGAGCTCCAGGGACTAACGGATCTTCTTATGAAGTCATGCTTCAACAAGTCCCGCACTTGATGAACTATCTCTGCACGTTGTGTTTGTGCAATCCGATAAGGAGTCAGCTTGACAGGTCTTGAGTCGTTCTGAACTTTGATCTGATGGCTCAGGACATCGGTTCCTTGGATGTCGTTGAGTGATGTTGCAAAGATCTCATCATAGTCCTGACAAAGAGTTGACAATTTTTGTTGACTACTTTCCTCCAATGATTGATTGACATTGATAGCTGTCAACTTGGTGCTGATTTCGTTCACATTTGCGAAAGCTATCATATCGCTCTCCATTGTGACTTTTTCGTCTCTGAAATCGATGAATCCAAGTACTTGTTTCGGCAAAATTCTGATATTTGAACACAGGTTGTGCAGTATCATTTTGAATCGATGGTTTTGAACAAGTATCAGACATGGCTCGATACGAAGTAGTTCGTTGATCGAATTGAGCGTATCTTTGGGTTCAAACAGAGCTGTACCGTAGGAACAATCCGGAATGTTACAATCGACTATAGTTGAAGATAAAGGTTCTAGCTTCACTGAGTCAGCCAGATAAACTTTGCTTCGCTGTTTGTTGTCACTTATCATATTGATGGGTAGATGATCTTTCATATGGCCATCTTCGAATTCCAAATGCTGATCTCTGAATCGTATGATTGTAGACGACGCAGTTAGGAAGTCTATTCCGAATATTATATTACATGGGAGCTGATCATACACATAAAACTTTTGCTTGACTTCTTTATGTCCTGTTTCTATAGTCAGCATTGTTATCTTGTCAGTACTTGATAGTTGATTGTTGCCGAATTTCATGCTAATAGGTTCACTTGTTTTCATGTTACACTTGAGCTTCACAGCGTATTTTAGTGATATTAAAGAACGAGCTGCGCCAGAGTCAACAAGACCAGTGATGGGACCATGATCTGATGTTAGCTTAATGTTGATTAGTTTCGTTGAAAACGATAAGTAGATTGGTTGCTGCGGCGATCGCGATGGTTGCGACCGCCAGCCCGGAAGTTTCCCGACTCGACGTAAGTCTTGGGTTTCTTGCAATCTCTGCGTATATGTCCGAGCTCTTTACAGTTCCAACATGCTTTACACTGTCGTGACATATGTCCTGGCTTGTCGCAACGGTAGCATTTTCGCTCTTCCTGTTTTGGTGGTTGCTCAGATGCCATCAATTCCAGACTCAAGTGCTGCTGTGTGTTGGGTTCAGGAATCAATTTCAGCTTCGCAATCAAATCATCCCACTTCATGAATTTCTTTCCTTTAATACGATATTTGTATTCAGGTACCAAACCAGCGATAACATGCTCAATGGCAGTGGCGTCATCTGGAGTCAACAAAGGGTTGTGCTTCTTCATCAAGTCAAATTTTTCGTAAGCATAGTTCACGGCATTTTCACCAGGATTCATTTTCCTGTTGATCATTCGCTCTAGTATAGAAACACTATCACCAGGTCCGTAGCACTTCTCCATATGTTCCAAAAAGTCCTGCCATGAGGCTGGAGCATTTTCACCATACCTAGTGCGGTAGAACTGTCGAGCACGCCCTTTCATGTACAAAGCTAATTTTGAAAGTTGTTCATCTATAGGCCAATCATTGTTTCTTGCAATAGTTTCGAAGTCGTACAGCCAATCCTTGTAGTTTTCAGTGTCTTCACCATTGAAATCATTCGGTTTCTCGGCCAGTATCATGATTGGTTTCATCAGTGTCTTCGCTTTCGTATTGGGATCAGGATCATCAGCTGACATAATTGGGATAATTTTGCCACCGCTCAGATTGGCATTGAACATTTCGACTGAGTTTCCAGTGGTATGACGTGGTTTAAAATCTTGAGACTAATAATGAAAAACTATGTATTTTGAGTAGGTTATAACTAATTTAACTCGTGCGGGTCAGGCAACGCCGTGATACGACAATCACCATAGGACGTCCTGAATAAGTTGAAAGTCGGTTTATCACCGAACCACTGAATAGAACCGAAACTGAGCTGAAGTGGCTCACGGATCTCACAAGTCCATTCACCGTTCTTATCAACTCCACGTAGTCGTATCTGTTCGGCACTGCACCAGTAGAATAAACGTGACTTAGTATACCATAACTGCAACGGGTTAACTACAGTCAAAGCAACCGTGTCGGCCGGGACGTCTCTCTGAATCGGTACAAGGATACTCACCTTGTAACTGGTTTGGCAAGTTAGTCTTTGCTTGTGCATGATATAATCTATCATGATGTAGAACCTGTATTTCATATTCCGCTCTCCTACTCTTCCTCTATAATTAAGTAAATGCACAACTCTGAAACGTGACCACCATACTGTGAGTAAAGCCAAGACGAACGCGATGCTAAACTTAGCTATCTGTAAATACTTTTCAACTCTGTAAGCATCTAAAAAGTCAGTGGCATCCTTATACGCGGCAATTATGTTTTCTAAGCTGAGATTGAAAAACCAGTTTCCGTCAGACTCCATTATCGTTTCAGTAGGAGGTGCTGTTGCGTTCAATGCACTTTCAAACATACCAGCTAAAGTTTCGTTGCTCTGTGCATAACCAGGCTGGCTATGAATTACAATAGTAGGTGCTAGGAGGAAAAGGAAGTTACCCGAACGTATAGCTGTAAAGACCACTATATAAAGTAGAACGAAGCCAAGTATCTCACAGATGATCTGTATCATTGTCGCGTAACTAAAAGATTTCTGCTCTCTATATTCATGCAAATTAGACTCTAATCTCTGTGCTATCATCTCCTTAGACAGGTGTATCTGTCGGACAATTTGAGTCAGCTTCTTGTTATCATATGTCAATTCCTTGATGGCCGAAACATTACCCATATATCGAGAGAAATTCATCTTCTCAATATGCATTAGCCGAAATGTGAAATTTCTGAGGTCATGCAGAGACAACTTTGTTGCTGGCCGTTCAATTGCTAGTTCAACTGTATTGTTAGTATAGAGGTCTTCGTACAAAACAACTTCGTCTTTGTAAATGAGTCTACATTCTGGGGCAACTGGTAACATACCAAAATCAGTTATAGCGGGCATGGAAAGCTTATAACGTTTATCGCAAACTTTGAGAGTAAAAGGTTGTAAGTTTGGGGTTACTAGAAATCGTCTATTTCCGATCGAAATAGGTCTTGCATCATTCGGTGTCGCAGTTATGAATTCGCACATGTCTCTTATCTCATCAATAGATAGTCCCTGAATTGCCTTGAAGCAATTATCACCTATGCTCAATGCTTCTCGTTTCAGACTGTAGCAGTGTTTACCTTCATTAGTTGGCGAGCAAGACCAGAGGTACTCAGTGCTGGAATAGAACTGATTACGGTCAACATCATATGCCCATAACTGAGGCTTGATATTCATTCTGATAAGCGTATCAGATTGCCAATCAGTCACTTTGTTGCAAGCTTCTCCGCACATGTGTCCCACTGTCTCAACATGAAATAACATAAGCTGTTTCTCAACTTCTCTACGTCGCAAGGGTATAGTCAGCTTCAAGTAAATGTCATGTTTCACGATCACGTGATTAACCAAAGGGAGAGTATAATATTGCTCAATGTTATCTAATGCTAGGACTAAGTCTGGGGGCAGCTGACTAGCTACGAACGATAGTATATCACGTAAGTGATCGCGATCGACCATTTCTACTGGCAGCCTGTTACTACGTAAACCAATATTGCCATCCATCCATCTATTGACCTCATTGAGAACAGATTGATAAGCACTCAATCCTGATATCTGATTATTCACATTAGCAAACAAATTCAAGAATAAGGCCGATGTCAAACTTTGCTTTTTCAGGATACTATTCAGCATCTTATTTGTCCGATTGATTTCATTTTTCAGGTTCCATTGATGGCCAGCAATTAGCGAAAAATGGCTGCTCACATTTTGAAGTTTCTCCTCATTGATCGCACTAAGACCTATCAACTGTTCTCTAATTGCTATGGATTCACCATCTTGTAGATTGCTATACTGCGAAAGCCTTTGAAGTCGCTTTGCATTCTCAACAGCAGCTGTTGCAGCATAAGCGCTACCAGCTACTGCTGACAAGGCTAAAACTGCAATTATGCCCAAGGCAAAAATAGCTCGTTTTGACTTCGTTCGCGAGAGGCCTCTATCAACTCTCTCTAAAGCTGTTTCTATCAGACTCCAAGCGGAAAATTTACCATTAGCTAAACCTGTTTCGCACTGTTTTTGAATCTCAGCTATGACCTGTTTCTCTTCCGCTGTTTCTAGCACTGGAGCGTAACACACATTGGATAATGTATTCAACCCAGCTTTGACATAGTTATCAGTAAACGGGTTGGCGATGTGTATCACCTGGGACCAGGAAGCAGCATAATAGTCAGCGGTTGCATAAGGGGTCAACGACAACCCAACTAGCGCAAACAGTGACCTCATTTCTTCCAATTTGTTAGTAAAATTAGTTGGCTCTCGCTCGTATACCTGACCTATTTTCTGGTTACGGTGAATACCTTCTAATGTATTTTCCTCTCTGAATACTAGTGGCTTTCGTGGCTTTGTCGACAGGGTAAAATTAAATGGCTCAACTTTGAATTCCTGCAAAAACTTGTTCAGTTTGCTATATTCAGTTGAATGCATATTAGCAGACCTAGCAGTCTCGGCTCTAGCTGTGCTCGTCTCAAGATGAGGCAAGCTGCTTGTGGATGAATCATTTGTTGCTGATATCTCGGCTGGCATGGAAATAGCAAAACTATCAACTAACTGAGAAGGAACACCTGTACTGTTGATGATGTCGCTAGCATTAACATCGGTCAAATCTTTACGTATTCGAGTGTCAACAGTAGTCAGGTTAATGTCACTCGTGACATTTACGAGACTCAGCGTAGCATTAGTACGCTCAAATCTGATCCTTCTTTCCTTGGGACCAAATGCCAATGTCGGCTTCACAGAAAACCCAATGATAAGTATAAGGACGAGAAGAGTGGTTTTCGACATACAGTTCATGCAACTCATCAGTTTCCTAATGAAACTGAGAACACGGAGTCCAATCGTTTCTCTCTCCCTCTCGATAACATTCACGCTGTCGTCCTCGACAGTACAAGGTACGTAGACCGACATTTCAGAGAGAAGGCCTTGGTTGCTACGGTACTCACCGGTGCAGCTCCACCAATTGATACGTTGGTCGCCTCACGGCTAACAAGATAACGATGTACTGGGTGATCGATGATGAGTTTGGAGACCGTAAGATGTTCAGACAGTTATACGTACAAGACTTTATTTATCAGAGGTACACGCGAGAGATACGAACGTGAACTGCCGTTATCTGGGTTGAGTTGGTCTTTTATAAGACCTACAACTGCTTAGCTTACGCAACCCGACCGTTAACTGGGTCAAAGGGTGAACAAGGTAAAACGGGTTCGCATCAATAGGGTTCACGTTGGCATCGAGAGGGTCAAGGAAAAGTACGATATGTCATATGTTAGAGATTAGCATTATGAAGCATGGCGTAGTGGTTAAGGTCTTAGACCGTCACCAAGGGAGAGCGGGTTCGATTACAGGTGACGAAGTTTTTGAATGTTTTTTTTTTCGCGGTATAAACCTGCTTAATGATTTATCATTGACTGATATAGCTCATAATAAGTATGAACAAGCTGAAAACTGGAAAGTTTGTTCGATTTTCAACGACATATTTTAGGACATATTCGAGACGTTTTTTGAGCATATATTAGCACATATTTTGAACCTATTTTGTGGTCCCTACAAGTTGGTCAAGCCATGAAAGACATTTCTTGGACTCTAATCAGGACAATACGTGTACCATATCTTGGTAGCGCTATCCTGAACTCTTAGGCAAGTCGGCTTCGATATTGACTGCTCAAGGCGTTCAGCCTAAATATATTGCTCCTTGTGATGAGGGATTAGATAAAATGGAGAAACCCTGCCGGCCACATCAACATCGCTTCCTACAAGTATTGATCTGAGAAGCGTAAAATATTGACTCCGTGAATTAGAAGTTTATTCTCCACCTACTGGTGCTTTTGCACATTTTCAGTATAGCTTCCTCACTATGGGCTCTGAATTGTTGTAGCTGACAGTAAATTGATTGATCAAGTCACGAATAGAATCATATCAATCATATTATTTCTAATGCCGTCTTAACGATTGACATCAAATTCAAAAAATTGATTCTCGAAATGAGGGCAACATCATAGGTTCACCCATGAAATTTCGCAGTTTCATGGGTTCCCAACCAAGTTAGATAGTCGGCTACGTTATGTCAGCTTGCAGTGAGATACTGGCTGAAATTGAAAGCCTTCTCGCCGACACCTTTATGCTTACCAGCTGGCCAAGGAACGGAAGACGTTTCTGGTCGTCTAATCAAGCTCACCTCATAGCGTGGTCACTTTTCGTCGCCATGAAAAACCTAATCTGTATGTTCTCGAATGATATCCCGGTCAAGCATATCCTGGGAGACCCCTCATGGACCCTTGGGCAAGCTGGCTTCTACCTGAATGCGCTGATTGTCATTGCATTCAGCAAATGCATCATCTGTGGCATCGCTTTCTACAGGTATCGCTCTCCAAGTCGTCTACTTGCTTTCAGCGGCATGGAATACTGGCTTCGTGAGTTCAAAGTTGGATACTTTGCTCGAATTCAACGTAATCTCATAAAGGCTTGCCATCTCTCCGCGCTTATCATATTGTTGTTCTATGTTTGCTTGTCTCTAAATGCTTTTGATGAGCATAAGTCTTGGATACTGCTAATCAACTACACGGTACATTATTTCTTGACAACATACGCAGCCTTCATCTACCTCAAGTTTATCAGCGGGAGCACGTGCCTCGTCTTGATAGTACTATCGGCAGTAGACCATCAATTCAGACGAATAGTACAGATGCTGAAAAACGATAGCAATGGAGCTGTTTCTCGCTTTCACTGCTTAGCACTCTACATCGCGGACATGAACAATCTAATCAAGTGGATCATTGGCTGCTACAACTTGCTCTGGGTTCCCTATGCTGCTATTATATTCAACTTCATCCTCCACATCGATGCGTATTCTCAGGTATTTTTCCTTTCTTCGTTCATCTCATTCATGTTCCTTGTGTTCGCCATGGCATTCTGTGTCACACAAGTCAACAATCTGGTAAGTTTCGCAACATCATCCACTTGCTGATGAGATGCTTGACGATAGGCTGACAAGCTTCAGAAGCGCGTATGCGGTCTAATCGTATATTCTCGAAGCAATGGTCTGGTTGAGCTACTGAAGTACACTGGTTCAAAACGCCGGAAGGTGGGCTTCCAGTACTTGGTGTTTGAAATCTACACCAGACAAGGTTTCTATCATGTAAGCATTTCCTGTCTCCGTCGCAGCTTCATGAGAGATTTGTATTAGCTTGTAGTCAACTGTATCATCTACTCTATCATGGTTCTCCAACTGACAACTCAGTAAACCAAAGCAAGACTGATCTTTTCAGAAGCGCTCGACCATCGAGAAGATCAAACTCAGCTGTTCTTCAGAACATTCAATACGAAATTCGTCTTGAACGTTCTCCAGCTCATTTGGACATTTACAGTGAATGTAGTATTGGATGTATTATAGAAGCCGCAGCGAAGAAGCCGAGGTCTAGATCTGCTCATAGTGAGAGTAAACAAATAAAACGCTTGCCATGTCTATCAGTCGCTTAGTACTAGAAGCTGAATGGGGTCGGGCCGACTACTGGCCCCGATCGGCACGCCCGTTCAGCCAGCGGGCGGTTGGGCTCGAGCCATCTGTTGTGAAAACTGCACCTTCCACTGTAGTGAATCGCGCTCGCGAAGTAGCCTTAATGACGTCACCGGGCGGTCTCGGGCAGGAAAAAAGCGGCCCGATTCATCCACTACTTAGTACAATCAATTTCCGGAGCGGTCCGGAGAGGGCCCAGTTGCAGACATATTTTTCACAAAAAACCAAGCCATATTCAAACTCGATGATGACTTGGAATATGAGTGATTTGATTGATGACTAGCATAGCTTACTTAGGTTTTCGACTTAGTAGAGTGTTCGACCCGGAGAATACAGATCGATTCAGACAATTGGCTTGTTAAGCAACTTTTATGAGAACATTGTAGCATGACTAGCATTGCTGACGTGGTTTTTTGACTTGTAAAAATATGTTGACTTGAAGAATACATATTGAGTTGGACAGCTGACTTGTTGTTCGACTCGTTTGAGTGACTTGTATGATCACTAGAAATACTGACCTGGTTGTTCGACTTGTTGGATTACTTCGCTATAGTCTGTGAGCAACCTGCCCAAGTTCTAGATACAGTAACCTTATTTACGGTGACATTCTTCTCACGCGCCCCCCTCATTTGTACATTTCAGGAGTTCATAAACAGTCAAAGCGCTCGGAAAAACGAATGAACGGTAACTCCTGAGAAGCAGGTGAGTTTGTTGAGTGAGAAATCCTACTGATTATCAGAGCATTGGTTTTGTAAAATCTCAAGAAGCGTCTCAGTCATCGTTACTGGTTTCATAAACGCTCTCTGTCAGCATGGACTCAGGCATCAGGCCTTCAGCACCAAGATCACCAGCTTTCATGTCTATGTGGAGCACCACAGTAGCTGATCAGGACACCAAACAGCTTGCTCTTACATCATTGCAGACAGCTTGACGATGGATATGAACCTTTTCATAATCAGCAGCCGGCTCACAGGCAACAGGTTCAGATACCGGTTGCTGTGTCATGGCAACTTCTTCTCGGTATTTTGACCTTTGACCCGCAAGACTGGGCTTAAATTGGCAAACCGACTCCTCTTTAAAAGGTTAAATTACTGTACTAGCAGAGTAAAGTTAGCGACCGCTCACACTGACGAAAAAGGAAGAAGTAAGTTTAATGAGTAATACGAGTAAAATTTAGCGGCTAGCTGAGCGCGCCACCTAGTGAGGTCAAGTCGGTCATGAGTGCACAAGCTAGACAGTGAAGTGAACATTCTTATTCTTACACTCCCACCAATTGCGACACAGGTATCCAAGTCATTCCTAGACCAGTGCGCAATTCCGTGAATCAGATAGCGGTCAACGGCTTAGTGAATATGTCCGCGAGCTGAAATTGAGTCGGCACATATTCGACAGCGATCTCACCACTCTCAATTTTGTCTCTGATAAAATGGAATCGAACATCTATGTGCTTCGTTCTTTTATGGAATTCTGGATTCTTGCTTATTTTTATCGCTGCTTGATTATCCACCAGCAAATCAGATGATCCGGTGATTTGAATCCCTTAATCCAATAATAGGCGTCGAATCCAAATTATCTCTTTGACTGTTTCAGTTGCAGCCACATATTCCGCCTCGGTAGTAGAGAGTGCCACTATCTTCTGCCTTGCACTGAACCACAATACCCCTCCATTTGCCAACTTGACAAGACCACCACGTGTGGATTTGCGATCCAACTGATCACCTGCGTAATCCGAATCCGAAAAAGCTTGAATCTCAAATTCGTCATCCATTCCAGAATACTTTATGCCAAAATGCAAAGTGCCTTTTACATAGCGTAAGATTCGTTTGACAGCCTTCCAGTAAATCATTTTCGGATTCTCCATGAACCGGGCGCACAGAGTGACAGAAAATGCTAGGTCAGGTCTAGTCATAGTAGCGGCGTACATGAGAGACCCATCACCTCGCGATACGGAACGAATACAGCATCTTGATCATCAAATCCATAATTTGTTCCAGCTTCAGAGGGCATTTGAACCGATTTGCAGTCAATCATATTATACTTCTCCAGAACACGCTTGAGATAGCCTTCTTGCTTGATCAATATGGATTTAGCATTACGGTTTCGCACAATCTCCATGCCCACGAAGTAAGACGAATCTCCGATTGAAATCTCGAATTCTTCCATGAGCGACTCCATAATGATGCGATAAGCTCCCACCGTTTCTGCAATAACTAAACCATCATCAACATATATAGCGACTATCACTTTGTGGTTGTTGACGCTCCCAGTAAAAATGCAAGCATCCGCATCGCTTTGGCGTAAATTGAATCTCTTCAAAAACTCGGTGAATCTAGAATTCCATTGACGAGGCGCTTGTTTCAGTCCGTAAATAGCTTTGCGTAATTTAGCCACTTGTCCTTCTTTATGAGGTACACCTTCGGGTAATTCCATATATATTTCTTCTTCAAGTATACCATTGAGAAATGCTGTCTTTATATCGAATTGTCCAATTTCTCAATCCGAAAATGCAGCATGCGCCAGGAGAATTCTTATTGATTCCATGCGAACTACCGGAGCAAACGTTTCCGTATAGTCGATACCTTCTCGTTGGCTGAATCCTTGAGCAACTACTCTGGCTTTGAATCGTTCAACAGTTCCATCTGGTCGTAGCTTTTTCTTCAGAACCCACTTAGCCTTAATCGATTTACGACCTTTCGGAAGTGAATCCATAATCCATGTTTGGTTCTTATTCAATGCATGCAGTTCCGATTCGATGGCTTTGGTCCATTCAGTCTTCTCAGGTCCTGTTACAGCTTGTTCGTAGGTTTCAGGCTCTTCAGCTAGATTGCAATACACCTGAAACGGTTTGGTCTTTGGTATAGTGCTGCGATTCCGTAATTGTCTTTGAGGAATATCTGATTCATCACTTGCGTTTTCAATTTCGGCGTACTGCAGGGGAACACCAGCTGTTTCCTTAGGCTGTTTAGTCTCGTCTTCATCTTCTGATTCATTTATGGCATCAAACATATGATTCTCAACCATTTTAACCTGAGTTAGCTCTGACGAATCTGTAATC
Source organism: Halotydeus destructor (assembly GCA_022750525.1). Taxonomy (NCBI): domain Eukaryota; kingdom Metazoa; phylum Arthropoda; class Arachnida; order Trombidiformes; family Penthaleidae; genus Halotydeus; species Halotydeus destructor. Next base: position 19,224 of record JAIUWE010000028.1, read on the forward strand.
CTAATATTGGATTCATGAAATGCGACATCATGTGATTTGCTAATCTTCTTATTCCTCGGGTCGTACAATCCATATATAGTTGTAGCTTCACCCTCGTAGCCTACGAATATTTTCTTCAAAGCTTTGGAGTCTAACTTTCGTCTTTTATGAACCAACTCATATGCATCGCAGCCGAATACTCGGCAATTCCTCAACTCTGGTACTTTTCCATGCCACAGTTCGTAAGGGGTCTCAGTCAGATTCTTCTTTGCACTTCGATTCAAAAAATAGACAGCTGTTTTCACAGCTTCCGCCCACAGGTGTTCAGGTAATTTAGCAGAAGACAACATTGATCGTGCTGATTCCATAACTGTCTGAGTTTTTTCTTTCCGCTTTCCCATTTGATTGTGGATTACATGGTGCAGTAGACTCATATATGATTCCCTGCTTGTTCAGGTACTCAGCAAATTTCTGATTCTTGTACTCGCCACCATTATCACTGCGAAATCTTTTAATTCGGTTGCCCGTGTGATTTTGGATTTGAATCATGAATTCTTTAAATCGATCGAGCACTTCACTTTTATGTTTCAGAAAGTAAACTTTGCAGTACTTAGTAGCATCATCTTTGAATAGTAGAAAGTATCTTGCGCCGCCAAGAGAACCCACTTGCATTTCTCCACGCAAATCTGAATGAATGAATTCGCCCGGCTCCATTTTTGGATTAACTACTAATGGAGGTGTCTTGCGACTCAACTTTCCGTACTGACATGCTTCGCAGAATAAATCGGTATTTTCCGGTATAGCGACTCCAGTAGCCATTCTTTTATTGACCATTCTTTTCAGGTATTTAGGATTCACGTGGCCCAAACGTTCATGCCATAGTCGTAATTTGGATTCACTAGACAGATTCGCCTCAATCACTTCAGGTTGAACTACCTCTAGATTCATTACGTACAAATGATTCCCAGTTAAACTTCCAGTCAGCATGATTTTTTGTTGCAGATTCGCATGAATCCGGAATCGAATACTGTCACATAGCCCATGCTATTAGACTCTAACACTGAATAAGCTTCGGGAGAGTTTTGGAAGGTGCAATACATTATGTAGATACGAGTGGAACCATTTACCATTCACTTCGTGACGAATCCCAATTTTACCCTTGCCACAAATCTCTAATTCTTCACCATTAGCGATTCGCATCTTGGAATCTCGCCGTTGGTAATCAACAAACCAATCACGTCTCGGAGTCATGTGAGACGAGGCACCGCTATCAGCGATCCATTGATCAAGGTAAACTGGATGAGCTTCAATGCCAGCGTGAAATGCGCCCATTTCCTTCTTGTCGAATTCCGGATTGTCGCTTTGAATCTTAAATTCAGTTCGCCTATTTGACTTCTCGAAATTGAGATAATCACGCTTATAGTGACCTTTCTTGTTGCAGAAATAACAAGTTAGTTCTTCCCGAGTTTTCGTGTATTTCGGATTCACTCTGGGATTAAAAGCCTCAACCGGTTCCTTGATAACAATTCTGGATTCCTCGAGGATCAGCAATCCACTGACACTTGCAAATGTTCTGTCCTCGTCTTTGAGGACACTTATTCCAGCAATAAGTCCATTAAATCTTTCTGGCAAATCCAGTAATAGTTTGCTTACAAGCATCGAGTCTGGTACCGGTTCTTTGAGGATTCGCAATTTGGCCGCTAGGTTCTCTAGTGCAGACACGTGCTCTGCCATGCTGGATCCATTATTGTATTTAAATGAATGGAATGCACTGTTCGCGGCGAGTTTTGAGTTTGAATCTTTAAATTCGAATACTCTATGGAGCTTGTTCCACATCTCTTCTGAAGTCTCGCAGGACTGGATGTGGGTGAGAATTGAGGATTCAATTGTAGTAAGTATCGCGTACTTTGCCTTCGCATTCTTCTCAACCCACAATTCCAATTCTTTCCCTCCTTCAGGCTTCTTTTCGTCTCCATCAACCATTCGAATAAGGGACATAGCTTCTAAATAGCACTGAATCTGTAATTTCCATAGTTGCCAATTACCGGCATTCAATTTTTCGATGGAAGGTCCGTTCCACGCCGCCGACATTTTCAGTATGTATCTTGAAGTATCTCTTCTCAACAGATGACGAATTCGACAAATCTATAAATTGAATCCGTAATTAATCACAATGACAATGAAAACAAAATTGACTCCTCTATGCGCAGTGGAAGCGTGCTGGGCCCATAACCTGTAAGGTTAAATTACTGTACTAGCAGAGTAAAGTTAGCGACCGCTCACACTGACGGAAAAGGAAGAAGTAAGTTTAATGAGTAATAAGAGTAACATTTAGCGGCTAGCCGAGCTTGCCACCTAGTTAGGTCAAGTCGGTCATGAGTGCACAAGCTAGACAGTGAAGTGAACATTCTTATTCTTACACTATCGACCCTGCTATACATCTTTTTGATGTCGACGTAAATCTCGAAAAACCTAAAAGTGCGGTCAACTTCTAGGCAGTTCTTACGTGGGCTTGAGGGGACCGGGATGTGAAGTTGGCTGTCCTGTGAAGCCAAATATAAAATTTTGAGCCTGACTCAAAAATTGGACGGGTATCTCATTCTCCTCGAGTCAACTCTTCCTTTTTTACTTTTATTCAAAAAAGTAAAAAAGATCACTCCTTCGAATCTAATTAGATACCCGAACCTATTTTTTAGTCCAGCTCAAAACAAAATTTTGAAATATACGGTGCAGCCAACTTCACACTCCGGTCCCCTCATGCCGAGCTATGAGGCAGTTCAACAAGACAAATTCGTTGTGTGAGTCACTGTTTGCCTTTCACAGGATCCAGAATTCAATGTTATGATTAATTTTGAGTCCAGATATATGTCAACAACTGTACGCTCCGGGCTGGAGTGCTGGACAGCTGTTTTCCAGGATTTTGCATTGACTGGACGAATTTAATTAACGTTGATAAATCAATCCGATTCAGAATCAATATATCGCAAACGTTATTACTCTGTAAAAATCTCAATGTGGTAATTTTAAAGAGAGTTTTCGTGTCGCAACATACTTCAGAAAGTCTTGATCAAGTTGTCTAGTGCAATAACACTTCTTCAGCTCCTGCGATTGAGGGCTCGATAGGTAATTGCTACGATTATATCTCAGAGCAATGAATAGCAGTAAGTTATATATGACGTTAAACAATGCAATCTAAGAGAGTCGGGAATTAGACTGTGGACAGAACAGTTAGATATTCAGCTACGATATGTCGGATTGCGATGAGGTCTTGGGCGAAATCGAAATCCTTCTTGCCGACACCTACATGTTGACTAGTTGGTCAAGCGAGGAAAGACGCGTCTTATCGTCCAATCATGCTCAGCTCGTGGTCTGGTCGTTCGCCATGATCGTAAAATACCTAATCTGTGTTTTCATGAATGAGCCATTTATTTACCACATGCTTGGAGAGCCATCTTGGACCCTTGGGAAAGCTGGCTACTATCTGAGTGCTCTGATTGTCATTCAGTTCAGTAACTGTGTCATCTGTGGCATCGCTCTCTACAGTCGTCAACCTGAGGAGCGTATCCTGAAATTCAGTGGCATAGAAAACTGGCTTCGTGAGTTCAAAGTTGGATTCTTTGCAAGACAGCATCGCATCATAATCAAGACCTGCCGTTTCGTATTTCTAGTCATACTGGTCTTCTTTACTCGTTTATCTCGATGTGCCTTCGATAAGCACAAATCTTGCATACTTCTCTTGAACTACGTGCTGCATTCTCTTGTGATGGCATACGTAAGCTTTTTGTATCTCAAGCTTCTTGGCGGCGGCCTGTCTCTCATTTTGATAGCAATATCAGCAATCAGCCATCAGTTTAAGACAATAGCGCTCATGGTGGACGAAAGTTGCAAGCAAACCGTATCTCAGTATCACAGCTTGTCACGCTGTATCGCCGAACTGAACAATCGAATCAAGTGGATCGTTGGTTGCTTCGACTTCATTCAAGTTCTTTACGCTGCGTTGGTTTTGAGTTTTATATTGCACACCGACTTGTACTTTAAAATCATCCTCAGCACTTGTGTAGTGCTTGTCTCAGTGGTTATCATTACAACGCTCTCTGTCACACAAGTCAACAGTCAGGTACTTTTGCAATATCGTTATCTACTGATATTATTCTTTAATCATAGGCTGGTGATATTTACCGACTAGTATGCCGTAAAATACCGCACCGTCGACGCCATGGCCTTGTTGAAATATTGAAGCACTCTGGATCTAGGTACAAAAAAGTTGGCTTTCAATGCTTCGTTTTTGGAATCTACACCAGGCAAAGTTTTTACCAGGTATGCTGCTCTGGTTTACAATCTAGCTAAATTCAGTTGCGTGTTAGCTCATCGCAAACTTTTTCATCTACTCAATTATGGTTTTTCAACTGACACAACTGTGATGAAAAGGCAATTGGAGGTAAAAAACTGAGTCAAAAGAGTGAAACCTGATGTGATATTTTCATGTTTATTCATCACTTAGACTGTTGGAAGCATACGTGGGCTTGAGGGGACCGGAATGTGAATTTGGCTGTCCTGTGAAGCCGTATATAAAATTTTGAGCCTGACTCAAAAACTTCCAACTTGGAAGCAAAGTAGGATGAAAATTAGTTTGCTTAGAGCCCGAGAATACATACAATGCTATGAAAGCTAGAAGATTTATGCCAGAGAAGTTTCTTTTCCGAACTATTATTACTCTGTCGAAATTTCGGCATAGCACGGTTCCCACGTAAATTATTCTGAATTGTTGTATGTTACGTTGGTTTCAATAGTTGAGTCACAAATAAAAGCCTCCTTAGCTTCCCAAATCTTAAGTGCCCTTGGAATGGTTGACATTAGATCTAAAAAATTGCATCTCAAAATGAGAGCAAAGAAATTTAACGACATAGATCTGAGAATAAAAGAAGCGCAAAGAGCCGAGAGAACGGTACCCCGCCAGACGAAGTCACCTGGCGTACTGCGCATGCGCCATTTAGTAGTACACTGGAACCCACAGTTTGTCTACCCGTGTCCGCCGGCCCGTATATTCTCATCGTGCTGCACAACGGTTCTTTGCAGCTAGGTTTGTAGTAGAGTGATACTCAACTATGACACCCAGTATGGGCTGTGGCATTGCTTGAAACGGGCATCGACGTGATAAGTCCCCTACTCAATGACGCGGAACGTTGATGGCACTTTTTCAGAACGTTCGAACCATGTCACAATACGTGAGTCTGTTACTGCCTGATATGGCAACGCCAAGTAATGCATCAATTCCATTCCGTTCCGAAAAGTTTTATTGCTCTGCCAAATCTCCGCCATCCCACGTATTCAGTAATATTCGCTTGAAATTATTGCATGTCACAGCATTTCAATTGATCTGTTGACAAATAAAAGCTTCATTCAAAGATTCAATGAAAAAGTGAACCTCGAAACGAGGTCAGCGACAGTAAACAATAGAAATCTGACGACAGTAAGCTATTTTATAAAGAAAATGGACACACAGTAAGATATTCAGTTGCGAATATGTCGGCTTCTGATGAAGCACTGGATCAAATAGAAAGTTCTCTAGCCGACACCTACATGCTCACCAGCTGGTCAACTAGTGAGAAACGTTTCTGGTCGTCCAATCAGGCTCAACTCATAGTGTGGTCTCTTTTCATAACCTTGAAAAACCTGACCTGTATTTTGCTGGATGAGCCCTTGGTCTACCACATCCTTGGCGAGCCATCTTGGACGCTTGCTGGAGCTGGCTATTATTTGAACGCTCTCATCGTCTTTGCATTTAGTAAATGCGTCATCTGTGGCATCGCTTTCTACAGCCATCGCTCTGAGAAGCGCATCCTTGCTTTCCGTGGCATAGAATACTGGCTAGATGAGTTTAAGGTTGGATTCTTTGCTCGTCGGGGTCGTATTCTCATCAAGACTTGCAGAGTGTTCTCGTTAGCCATAGTAGCGTTCTATTTTCGCTTGTCACTGTATGCCTTCGATGAGCACAAATCTTGGATACTACTAATCAACCACACGACACATTGTTTCTTGACAGCTTACGCAAGCTACATGTACCTCAAGTTTATCAGCGGTAGCACGTGTCTCGTCTTGATAGTACTATCGGCAGTGAATTATCAGTTTCGACGGATGGTACAGATGCTGAAAAACGATAGCAATCAAGCTGTTTCTCACTTTCAGCTCTTAGCACTCTACATCGCCGACATGAACAATCTAATCAAGTGGATCATTGGCTGCTACAACTTGCTCTGGGTTCCCTATGCTGCTTTAATATTCAACTTCATACTCCACATTGATGTTTACTCCCAGGCATTTTTCCTCTTTTCATTCATCTCATTCATGTCGCTCGTGTTCACCATGGCATTCTGCGTCACCCAAGTCAACAATCGGGTAAGTTTCGCAACGTCATCCACTTGCTGATAATTAGGGACCACAGAAATGAGAAAAAAACATATCTCATAAAGTTGACATATCAGTCATAGCGTTCACGTGGGCATCGAGAGGGTCAAGAAAAAGTACGATATGTCATAGGTTGTGACGACATAAAAGACATATTTTTGACCTTTCTTACAAAATCGCTTATTTGGGCTTAATTGGACATATCGTGACTTATCCGGAGGACATTTAGACATATGTCGTCAATTTATCGGGAAAAGCTTATATTTTGTGTTGCCCCTCCAACTAAAAGCGAGGGAAACTATTTTGCATTCGTCCACAGAGCTAAAATTTGATTTCTAGCGAAATTAGCATTTTGAAGCATGGCAGAGTGGTCAAGGTCTTGGACCATCATCAAGAGAGCGCGGGTTCGATTCCAAGTGACGAACTTTTTAAATGTCTTTTTTTCGCAGTATAAGCCTACATAGTTATTTATCATTGACTGATATAGCTCATATTAAGCATGAACAAGCTGAAAACTGAAAAGTTTTTTCGATTTTCAACGACATATTTTAGGACATATTCGAGACGTTTTTTGAGCATATATTAGCACATATTTTGAACTTATTCTGTGGTCCCTACTGATAATAGTGATGAAAACGGTTAAAATATTTTAGTTTTAGTTTAGTCGTTAGTTTAGTCGGCAATTTCTCATTAACCGTTTAGTTTAGTCGATCAAAATCCTTAGGTTTAGTTCTTAGTTTTAGTCGGAAATTTTCTTTAGTTTTAGTCATAGTTTTTAGTTTCCCATGTTAAGTCTATGGAGGAAAGAGATACTCAACTGTAGACTATTTCTATATCCAAGTAGGAAGTGATTTTAGTGAATTGGTTAGATTAGGTCAATTATTTTTCATGGCAATCTCCTGATTCAGGTGTGATTCATCGGATTTTTGTGCTGAATTCGGACTAAACGGTTAAATCTTAGTTTAGTCGGCACCAGGATTTCAGTCTTTTAGTTAGTTTCAAAGTCTTAGTTTTAGTTTTAGTCCGGTTAACCGACTAAAACGTTCATCACTAGCTGATAACATGCTTTACGATAGGCTGACAAGCTTTACAAGCGCATGTGCGGTCTAATCCTATACTCTCGAAGCTATGGTCTGGTCGAGCTACTGAAGTACACTGGTTCAAAACGCCGGAAGGTGGGCTTCCAGTACTTGGTGTTTGAAATCTATACCAGACAAGGTTTCTATCACGTAAGCATATTCCGTCTCTGTCGCAACTTCATGAGAAATTTGTACTAGCTTGTAGTCAACTGTATCATCTACTCTATTATGGTTCTCCAACTGTCAGCTCAGTAAACCAAAGCTGGACTCATCTGTTTAGAAGCGCTTGACCATTGAGAAGATCAAACTCAGCTGTTCTTCAGAACATTCAGTGTGAAATTGGTCTTGAACATTTTCCAGCTCATTTGGACATTTGCCGTGAATGTATCAAGAGAAGAGGTCTAGATCTGTTCATAGTAAGAGTAAACCAATAAAACGCTTTCAATGTCTACATATATCGTAGTAGTAGCTTCGGACGATTAATTTTTTTTAATTTCCTTGAGTTGAGCCGAAAATTTAGGATTATAGGAAAATTCGCACACCTTTTCGCAAAGCATTGTATCGTCAAATCCAACAACGGCTCTTGCAATAGTCGATTTTCTTTTTTTGAATGTGAAGTAGAGCTAATCAGGCAGCTTCGGGCCCCGGTCAGCTCGCCAGATCCGTGCACGGGCAAAGCTGCAGCTACCACTCCACTAAATGGCGCATGCGCATTAAAGGAAATGACGTCATCGGACGGGTGCGGGCGGGTGGCGAAAAAGCCGCCCGGTTCACCCTCTAATGTGAATCCAAATGGAAACTTGATTACAGTTTATACAGCGATCGGTTCTGTGTTTGCTTGTTCAAGGTGATGATAAACAGTCTCTAGCCAACGATTCTGTGAAATTCTGTGCATTTGTGGCTGGGATATATTTTGCTCTATAAGTCGCGAGAGTGTTCGACTCACTTTCCATCCAATAATGCTGAAGACTCTCCGCTGATTTTCCTCTAAATACCAAGATGGCATCTCGTGTGGTTCCGTCGTTAATTCAATGGAGCCTCAAATGCTGACTTCATGCGCTTGCGACATCAAATGATCTGTAAGGGATGCCATTTAAATTTCGAAATATGGTCATTGAATCTCAACTACGAAGATCTGACGATAATAAAAAGCTCAGAGCTCCGGAAAATCGGATGACTTACCGTGCAGTTGTACATTCGGCAACAATATGTCAGCTTGTGATGGAGTACTGGATGAAATTGGAAACTTGCTCACTGAAACCTACATACTAACCAGCTGGTCAAGAGACAAGAGGTGTTTCTTGTCGAATCAAGCCCACCTCATAGTGTGGTCAGTCCTCTTGACGTTGAAAAACATAATCTGTATGTTCGCGAATGAGCGCTCGGTCTATCATATCCTTGGGGAGCCATCTTGGACTCTTGGTTCAGCTGGTCCCTATTTGAACGCTCTAGTGGTCATCGCATTGAGTAAATGTATCATCTGTGGCGTCGCTTTCCACAAGTATCGGCCTGAGAAGAGTGTTCTTTTCTTTAATGGCATGGAATTCTGGCTTCGCGGTTTCAAAATCGGATACTTTGCTCAACAGCAACGTATTCTCATCAAAGCCGGCAGCTTCATCTCACTACTCATAGCTCTCTTCTATCTTCGCTTGTCTCTGCAGGCTTTCGACGAACACAAGTCTTGGATACTGTTGATCAACTACACTCTGCACTCTCTTTTGACAACCTACGCAACTTTCATCTATCTCAAGTTTATCAGCGGGTGCACGATTCTCATTCTGATCGTACTATCTGCAGTGAAGTATCAGTTCAGACTGATAGTAAATATGCTGCTGAACGATCGCAAACAAGCTGTTTCTCAGTGGCACTGCCTGTCACTCTACATCGTCAAGATGAACAATCTAATCAAATGGATCATTGGCTGCTACAACCTTCTCTGGGTTCCCTATGCCGCAGTAATATTCAGCTTCATTCTCCTCATTGACAGATATTCCCAGATAATATTTGTCTGTGTGTTCATCTCATTCATATCGCTTGTGATCGCCATCGCAGTCTGTGTGACAGAAGTCAACCATCGGGTACGTTGTGAAATATTTCTTGTTATTGACAACTAGCTCTACGATAGGCCAATCAGATTTTCAAGCGTGTGTGCCCACTGATAGTTCAATCCCAGCTCTATGGTCTTGTTGAGCTATGGAAATACACTGGGTCCAAGAAGAGGAATGTGGGCTTTCAATGCTTGGTGTTCGATATATATACCAGACAAGGTTTCTACCAAGTAAGCAGTACCTTTTATGTCTTAGCTTCATGAGATTTATATTAGCTCGTAGCCAACTGTGTGGTGTACTCTATTATGGTACTACAACTGAGAACTCTGTAATCCAAAGCAGTTCACGATGGGGGAACTCTTCGCCCTTAGAAACGTATCCCAGCGTGCTCCAGTAATATTGATTTCGACTTGTCCCGAACCTTCAACAGCTCAGTTGGACATTTGCCTTCAATTGAATAGGTATACAGTAGGGTGTAGTTTTCATCGATGAACATGATGTATACCCGCGAGAAATTAGATCAAGTCGGGTCAGTGTTTATGGACATAGCGGATTGCTTAAGTTTGCTCTCCCACCGATGATTCCATTCCTGGTTCCAGAACAACTACCAAGGAGTTTTTATAATATTAAATTACATGGAATGATTCTCATGAGGCTGTGGTTATATCGATCCCTTTAAAGTACTTGCGAGAAAACACGAGTGCTACAATGAAGAAAGCGAAAAATGTGCTTGACGGATATCATTTGATTTTCATCGTAGGTATTAAAGTAATAGGCTTTTGTTGATCTCGTGTATTATCATCATTTACGTTTTAAACCGATCTCAATATACATCTCGATTGAATGCTCATTGTTTTTCTTGATCAACAAACGTAGTCGGTAATTTAGATGCGAAAGTGAATCAATCGTCCACCATTTCTTGTCATTTATGGTATGAAGAGCAACATATACCATAATGAATGAAAAAGCTCAGTGAGTGCCGATGACTCCATTTGAGTCATAACCGTGAGCCTCAAGCATCGAGCTACGTCATATCGAGCAAGGAGATAATGGCGGAGATGTAACAATTACTCGCCGAAACTATATGCTGACAAAATGGTTAAGCGATAGAAAATATTCTCCGTGGGTCCATCAAGCTCAACTTATACATTGGGTCATGTCTTATCACCTTTGAGAAACCCAATCTGTATTTCGCTGGATGAGTCACTGGTGTAGCGTTGACTAGCCCGTTGTGCGAGATTGTCATTGTGCAATTTACCAAGATGTGCGGGACTTTCGCACAAATTTATTTTTAATTGTTTCGATAAAATAATTCATAAATTAATAAATTAAGATTAATTTTCTGGTATCTCCTGGCTGCATAGAGCTCAAGATTTGGGGTGCCAACGTTACCTTAGCAGAGAGTTGCATGGAAACCGGGAAAGTGGGCGGGCGTGGCTTAGATTTTTGAAAATTAGAGAAACGCTCAGACCTTTGATATTGGGAGGCGTTAGCAGATTCTACTGGTCTATATCACCAACTGAAAGCAATGGACCAGAATCATGGTAAATGTCTTGCTCTAGCAGTGAAATTCAATCGATGCTATTAACATTATAGAATTTCACGTGATGCGTAATATGGTATCGTTGTTCGCTGCCTCATGCTAAGGTAAGGTCGTTCGATTTGCGTAAAAGTTTCCTCCCTTATTCACATCAAGTTACTTAATCTCCCGTCATTATATTCGGGAAATTCGCAGGGAATCTCAACAACATCGATCTGACACTGAAACTTCAGCATAAAAAGAGAAAAGCTAACTATTTGCGGGAGTTCGAGATTCAGCTACGTTATGTCAGCTTGCAGCGAGATACTGGCTGAAATGGAAAGCCTTCTTGTCGACCATTACATGCTGACCAGCTGGTCAAGCGACGGAAGACGGTTCTTGTCGTCTAATCAAGCTCACCTGATATTGTGGTCATTCGTCGTGACCTTGAAAAACGTTGTCTGCATGTGCTTGGATGAGCCTTGGGTCTACCATATCTTGGGAGAGCCATCCTGGACCATGGGGCCAGCTGGCCACTATCTGAACGCTCTGATTGGCATTTCATTGAGCAAATGCATCATATGTGGTGTTGCTTTCTACAGGTATCGTCCTGAGAAACGTATTCTTGTTTTCCGGGACATGGAAGACTGGCTCCGCATGTTCAAAGTCGGATACTTTGCTCGTCAAGGTCGTCTTCTCAACAAGTTTTACAAAGTCTTCGCAGTAGTCATACAAGTCTTTTATCTTCGCTTGTCTGTGAATGCTTTTCATGATCACAAATCGTGGATACTGTTGATGTACTACATGATACATTCTATCGTCACAACATACGTAGGCCTCATCTATGTCAGGTTTCTGATCGGGAGCACGTGTCTCATTCTGATAGCGCTATCGGCGATAAACCATCAGTTTAGACAGATTGTGCAAAACCTGCAAACCAATAGCAATCAAGCTGTTTCCCAATGGAATGCTTTATCACTCTATGTTGCCAACATGAACAATCTAATCAAGTGGATCATTGGTTGCTACCATTTTCTCTGGGTTCTCTTTGCTGCTATAGAAATCAGCTTGATTCTCCACACTGATATTTTCTCGCAGATATTCTTTGTCTTTCTATTCATCTCATTCCTGTCACTCGTAGTCACCATCGCAGTTTGTGTCACACAAGTCAACAATCAGGTGCGTCTTGCAATGCTGTCCAGATACTGATAACTTGTCTCACCGTAGGCTGATAAGACATATAGGCTCGCGTGCGGAGTGGTACTACATTCTCGACGCCATGGCCTCATTGAACTACTGAAATATTCTGGCTCTAAGCACAGGTATCTGGGCTTTCAATGCTTGGTATTCGAAATCTATACCCGACAAGGTTTCTATCAGGTAAGAGTTATCCTTTCGCGACAAGGTCTTATGAGGTTTTCTTCAGTTCGTAGTCAACTGTGTCATCTACTCCATTATGGTTCTCCAACTGACAACAGCACATCAGCTGATTACAAAATAATCGGCCAAGCTGAATTCGGTCTCGTGTCTGTTGTAGGGTTGTTTTTTATGGAATCTATGAATTTTGATTAAAGTTAAATAATTTAGTAAACGAATTAACAATGTTTATATTAATATTAAGATTGTGCTAGAGTCCAAATATTCCAATTCTGCTGATTTAAAAAAGTGGCACAGTGGTTCTCTATCAGTTGTTTAGAATATCAAATCATGATGTTTGATAGCGACTCCGCCCATTGCGCAGCTCCAGTTGTGCTCATATGTTTGATTGTCCCAGAAACCCGCTCAAAATGGAATCTCGCTCAGCGTGAAGACCGTTACCTCAGTGCCGACGACTCTGCCTCTAGATTGGGCCCGGAAGGGATGTTGCACGTATTCCCTCTTGAGTGAAAGTTAACCCAGCCACCGGAACCAGCCTCATGACGTCATCCTGCTTCGCGTACTGCGCATACGTCATTCAGTACAGTGGAAGCTACAGCTTTGCCAACCGTACCTGCCTGCGCGCTGGTGGTTCCTGCGGGCCGACCCGAACCCGACGTTTGCCAGAACCAATTATCCTCTAGAGCCAGCGATGGAAGTGATACATGTATTATTCCAAATATAGCGGAGAATGTGTAACCTGTAATTACGGACAATCACTGTTATGTCCGGCCGAAAAAACGGAAGGTAATCTTAAAACCACAAAAGTGGATAGCAAGTAGGTTTTATGGTGAGTTGTTAACGAAATGGACGGGCTTTATGGTTTTTCCAGATACGATTCGAATGATTGCCAATAGAGTTTCGATTGAAATCACATTGTTTTCCTTCGATATAGAAGCTTATTGCCGTTCGATTCTCGAAGTGAGCCAAATCCATGCGTAGTGGTTTTATTCTAGGCATTAAGTGTTGCATAAAAGATCAAAATAGAAAACAAAGCTCAGTGATATTTCAGAGGTACGTCATGTCCGCCAGAAAGGAAATCATGGCAGAGATGGAACAACTACTTACTGAAACCTACATGCGAACCAGTTGGCCACGTGATGGGCAACACTTCTTGTGGTCTAATCAAGCTCAACTTGTACTTTGGTCATGTCTTGTCACCTTGAGAAACCTGATCTGTATTTCGCTGGAAGAGCCACTGGTGTACCATTTCTTTGGAGAGCCATCTTGGACCCTTGGACGAGCTGGCTACTTCTTGAGCGCTCTGGTCATCGTCGGCCTCAGTAAATGTATTGTCTGTGGAATCGCTTTCTACAGATATCGATTGGCAAGAAGTATTCCATTCTTCCCTGGCGTCAAATATTGGCTCTGTGAGTTCAAGGTTGGATACTTTGCTCGACTGCGTTGTATCTTGGCCAAGACTTGCCACGTCGCTTCTCTAGTCATAGCTGTTTTCTACTTCCGCTTGTCACTACATGCCTTCTATGAGCACGAATCCTGGTTGTTGTTGACGCATTACATCATGCAGTCGCTTGTCATGGCATACGCATCTTTGATATACCTGAAGTTTGTCAGCGGTACTTTGATTCTCGTTCTATTAGTGCTATCGGCAGTAAACCATCAGTTGAGACTAATTGTTCAACTGCTTCAAGACAATAGCGATGGAGCAGTTTCCCAGTTTCATAGCTTATCACGCTTCATCGTCAAGGTGAACAATCAAATCAAGTGGATCATCGGTTGTTACAACTTTCTCTGGGTTCCGTATGCTGCTATAATATTCAACCTTATTCTCCATATTGACATCTTCTCTCAGATATTTTTTGTTTGTGCTTACATCTCACTGATAACGCTAGTTCTCACCGTCACAGTTTGTATCACGCACGTCAATAATCGGGTACGTTTTTCAATACTATCTGTTTACTGATTACATTGCTTGACTGCAGGCTGATAAGATCTACAAGCAAGTGTGTGGATTAGTGCTATATTCTCGACGGCATGGCCTTGAAGAGCTACTGAGATATACCGGGTCTACGCGTCGGAAGATGGGATTCCAGTGTCTAGTGTTCGAAACCTATACCAGGCAAGGTTTATTTCAGGTAACAGATGTTCTAAGTGACATAGTCTCACTTCAAACGTTTTCATTAGCTCGTCGTCAACTGTGTCATCTACTCTATCATGGTTCGCCAGCTAACAACAGCTCATCAGCTGATCACAGAATGATCCAATCGAAATTCTGTCTTGTATACAGGTTGATCACGCTCCAAAGTAGCCAAATTCCAAACATTCCCAGAGGCGCTAGAGTCGCAGCACACAGCTGACTGGAGTCTCTCTGGAAAGCTTACATCCAGGAGATTCAGCAAACAACACGTAAAGAAGCATGGTTAACCAGAAATTTCCCTCCGAAATTATTGCCTCAATTTGGACTTTTTTTCAGCTGAAATGGTCAACTAGTCATATTAAAGTGTTTTTAAAGAAGAAAGGATACGACGTTTCGTTGGCCTACATCATAAAGAAGATGAAAGAGGGAGAAGAGCAGAGAAAAAAGCAAGAAAAGCCGAAAAAACCAGGATGCGAAAATCTCGCGCTTGGGCGGCAAGAGCTGGTTGAGTTGAAAAATATCGTATTGAACCCAAATCCACCCACCCAGCGTTGTCTCAGAATGAGGTTCAAGATAGCACAGCCTACTATCAACAAGTACATCAAACGGCTCGGTCTGAAACTCGTCGAAAAGGCAAAGGTTCACGCCATGACGGCTCGGACTATCGGTCTCAGGTTCGAACGTTCGTACGGTATGTGCGAGCGTCTCAAGGATGAAAATACAAGCAGTACGTAACCTCGGATGAGGCCTGGGTTTATTTGTCGAAAACCGGTGGAAAACGCGACGTGCAGTATATCCGTAAACAAGATACGAAGGCGTCGGTATGCGACGGGAGTGAGCGCGCGTCACACCCTCGTGGTGTGACGGTATGGGCCGCCATGTCGGTCAGGGGCATTTTAAAACTTATTTTCGTTCAGCCCGGGGCAAAGATAGACCGCCACCATTATATGCGTAAAGTTTTAACACCTTTGCTACCATGGGTCAACAATCGTATATCTTTCACCAAGACTCCGCCCCCGCCCACACCGCCAAAGACACCCTTAATTTTCTAGATGAACAGAAAGTTTCGTACATACCTCCGTGTAAATGGATACCCTCATCCCCCGATGCAGCCCCCTGTGATTTTTTTCTATGGGGATACCTCAAAAACCGTTTAAAAAAGAGATGTCCCAAGACCCTGCAAGGCTTGAAAAAAGTTGTAATTGAAGAACGTTAGAACATCCCTATAGAATTTATCGAAAATGCAATGGCAGCTTGGCCGAAACGATGTCTGAACATTTTTAAGAATAAGTGGAAGCACTTCGAAAAGCACCAGTAAGATTTCCTAGATTAGTTTATTCACAAACAGCTTTTCAATTTGGCTACTTTGGAGCGCGATCAACCTGTATCTTGGTTGCCTCAAGATCACGATTTTGAGTGCTAACTTCACCTTAGCAGAGAGTTGTGGGAAAATTATGTCTGGTTTTCATTTGGGCTGCAACTTAAAAATTAAGTTCGATTTAGTAATTCAAAGTGACCTACTGAATTTTTTCATTCATAGTAATATTGTCGAGTGCAACAATAACTGCACCCGCTGGGGTGGTTCCTGTGTCACGTGACTTTATTTGGCGCAAACCTGAAAAAAAAAGAAAACAGGTGACCGATAACGTTCACACCTACTATTCTTAACATCTGACTGCTGCAGTAAAGTCATGTGACAAAAAATGTACACGCCCCATCGGGTGCAGTTTTTGCTGCACTCGATCATAACTGTAAGCGTTGACTATAGTTGAGTGCAACAATAACTGCACCCAAGGGGGCAGTTCCTGTCACGTGATGCTGGTTGGGCGCGAACCTGAAAACGGTCAGGTGATGTTACACCTACTTCAAAAAGTTACTGCTAGAGCCAAGTCACGTGACGAATAAAGTATACACCCCAGCGGTTTTGTCTGCAGTTTCACAAAACTTATGAAACCAAGATTTCTTTGCGGTACTTCTTAGCAGCTGACTGCGCAAGCGCATTCGCTCATTGAATACCATTGGCCAGCTTGATCTTATCACTATTTTTCTCACTGAATTAATTATAGCAGAAATTCAGCCAATGGTACATTTATTTACAAGCCGTTGCCAGGCTTCGTGGTCAAGGGTGACACTGATTCTAATTCATATGCGCCATTTAACTGACATCATCGTAAATAGCTTGCCGCTTGATATTCGTCACATCATGATGGCTGATTGCAATCACGTCATATCCGTATAGATCAATATACTCAGGGTCAGAGCTGAGATCACCGTATACGATTGTATCATATGTAGGCGAGTTTGACTCATCTATGTCATCTCGCAGTGTCTGAAGGGCAGCCATTTTTCTTTGAGCACATCGAGCAGAAATTATTGCTGTTATGAAGACAACTACAACCATGGCGGACAAAGTTATCACGGTGATATGTTTAATCGGCATTTTCTTGACGTACGCTTCACACGAAATATTGTGACTCCAAAGACCTTGCGAACATGTGGCTGAAATCGGGATATCACGCTGATTGCAGATTACCTGCGCAAGTGTATCTTCCACAAGGTATGTCTGACTATCGTAGAATGTACCAGTGTATATGATCTCAAAAGCGGTAATATTAAGCTTCTGGCAGATATGTTTCGGCTTGCAGTTTGGGTATGACCCCTCCCAGTCGCCATCTTTGTTGCAAAGCAGTGTTCCGGAAGGCTTCATAAAGTCATCATCTTCACACCAAAGCTGAATTCGTTTTTCAAGAGCAGTTTCAGATGGTACTAAACTCGAACGAATGTACGGCAATATTTCAGGAATACCACATTTCTTGGGTCGCAAACCCAAGGTGAGCCCGTCGAAGGTGATGTCAGAGAGCGTTCGATTGTCGGCCGAAGATGAAGTGGTTTGGAAACTGATCGTACTCAGCTGTCTGCGAGATGTATTGCTTTCACTCTTATTGCATTCGAAAGAATGTATTGAACTCAAGATAACTCTGTTCTGATATGGCCAACATTGCTTGGATGATAGCGATACATCGCTGACAACTATGGGCTGTTTGTCCATACCAGGGCTTTTGATCATCAAATCAATAAAGGTGATACCAGTCGAGCCATTGAGATAGAGTTTCCAGTGGTATGTTTCAGCTGAAGGATTTTCAAGTGTTACTCCAACTGGTATGTAGCTAATATCAGCTTGCGATACCTGTTTTTCTACTGTGAAAACTTTGGTGTTCAGTCCTGCAGTGATTTGGACTGCAGAGACGGCCATCTTTGTTGTTCTTCCACACTTCAGGGCCTTACCTGTCCATCGGCCATTTTGACATTTCAGATGGTTGCGCTTGTAGGGATTGTTGATGCAATAGTAATATATAGATTTTCCTTCTAAACGATCAGGATCCCGAGGGCTTGAAGACAGATAAGGTCTCGGTGGAATACCGCATTGACTGAGATACGTGGTCTCGCATTGAACTATAAATACAATATTAGAGACAAGAACAAACTGCTTCAACCGATTCATCATGGAAGACCTTTTCAAAGAATGATCTATTTTTTCACATAGATTTCGAACTGAAAAACAGGAAGTTCAAAAAGTGTCAGGCTAAGCGGATGTCGCTTCGAGTTATTGATCTCTCTTCCTTTTCAGGATGTAGATAATTCTCGTTTGACATCGAATCAAGTGCTTGACCAGATAATCGAATATACATGAATCCAGTTGAATGTTTAATGTCCTGTCTCGAGAGAACGAGCCAAATATGGCCGAATCTCTCGAGCCCATATTTGGTACAAGATCACGTGACTAGCACATGACGTGTATGGACAAATCTGTGCTCAACATTCAAAAATATTCCAAGTATGCCTAAAGGATGTATAATTAATCATTACGACTTCCTAAGAAAAGTTTCACCCTATGCTGAGTGAGACACTTTGACGACGACATGTACGCTGAGAACCCTTTTCGTCGAACTATTCATAGAACAAAAAATGTTCAAGGCTAAGCATTTTCACTTCCATATAACTGAACCTTTGCCAAAGAGCGAATAAGGTTGTGAACCAATTAAAATGCTTCCGAAGACGCTTTGTGTTCTTCAGACAAATGAGTGTGTGTGTTCAGAACCAAGTAGAACCCTTTGAGTACAGTTCGATTCGTTCTGCAGTTGACTTCGCAAATAATGATGGACTCCATTGACGAGGCTTTCGAGCAACTTGCGGCGGAAGTGGTTCCGTCACCGGAAATACTGGATCAGTATGACGTATTACAGGAAGAAGTGAGCAGTGAGGACGAAGTGGCCGAAGTTCTCAAGGAAGCTGGCCGAGTTCTGGAATGTACTATCGAACAGGACACTGTCGAAGTAGAACAAGAACCAAAGCCAGAACGAGCTCTGAGTCCGGTAATGGAACAGCAAGAGGTAAAGCCGGAACCGGAAGCCGCAACGATGTCATCAACTGGACCGGAAGTGACATCCACAGTCAGCACCACCAAGTCGGTGTTCGAAACAAGCAAACAAGAGGAGAAGAGGATAAACTATTCCGCTTATATGCCGGTGACAAAAAAGAAAAACTTGGGTACTTCCTGGACCGAGAAGGTCAACAGCCAACATGGCGACGTCTACTCGACGTCGTCGCTACTCGGGAGAAGGAAACACGTGTTTGAAGAAGAGAAACTGGACACTCGAGTGGACGGCGGCGGTCAGACCTTGTACGTGCACGACATGTTCAATGTCCAGCAACCGGAACCGGAAGACCGTCAAGGCCAGATTCACATGGTGCTCAAGAACACCAAGGTTAACCTGATGAAGATTGAACCCGGTTACCTGAGTGGTACGGCTTAGAACAGTTCACCCGAGCACTCGAAACTAATGAGATTAAACTATCAAATCACTCCAGAATGTCCTTAAAGCAAAATGATGGAGTCTGTCTTCCAACAACCATCGCAATATTTAAAATATAAGAAAAAGGCGCCATTTATTCTTTTGTTTCGTGACATCACCAAGTATGGGGGAAGTCCACATTCCATGAGTTGTATTTCGTATGCATCGTAGAACATTTCCGGATTTTTTCATGCACATGAAGAAAATCCGAAAATTTGGCAAGTGACTCTGTCTCAAAGAAATGAGAGACGGATTGATGCAAACACTGCGAAATGCAGAAAGAGAAATATTATATTATAGTAGAGCTGACGTTTTTTGATTTGCTGATCGGGTTGGATGTCAATCGGAAGATCTCTTCGAGTAGGTGTTAAACAGGCTTAGGCAAATTTTCGACAATTCGAGAGTAATTGGTTGGAGCTGTTTTAATTCCTGAGATTCTTCAAAGTCCCTCTAACAAACTGCAATTTTTCAAGATCGCTCGAGTAATTAAGCAAAGTGAACCTGTGGGAGGGTTGATGAGCGTTTAATTATAGGATCCAGACCAAGCAAGTGACAGTCCACTTGTGAAAGTCTTCTCACTTCTCTAAAACTACTTGAAGATGAAACGGAATTGCGTATCGTGTAATCGCTTTTGCAGCATCTTAGACCACATCACTTTGGAACATTGGTTGGTGAAATCCAGCGTCTGAATGAATCACGTATTCATAATTGCCATCTTCATCTGTGGTGTCATCATACTGCTGTTGAGCCTTCACGCTTCTCCTGGTATTCGAACTCGTATCCATGATGACAGGATATGCATACAGCTCAAGATATTTGGGGTCATCGTCGAAGTCACCATAGACTACATCTTCATATACTCGTGGTACTAGATCATCGAGATGGGCTTGGCGTCGTTTTAGGTCATCTAACTTCTTTTTAATATATAAGACACCAGCTACGGCTAATATAACGAGCGCCGCAATGGCCCCAGATAACAAAACAGCTGCGGCAAGGATCGATGACATCGACTTGAGACACAGAATATCAGGTTGCCAACCATATGCAGTACATGTTGCTGCGAATGGAACATCGAATGGATTACAAGTGACTTCGACCTTCGTGTCTTCAACCAAGAACGTTTTGTTGTCATAGAAAGCCCCTGAATATTTTGTCTCATGAGCGGTGAGGTTAAGCTCTCCGCAAGCATCAGAGATCGTGCAGGTTGGATATGATCCCACCCACTCGCCATTGATACTGCAACAGAGTGCTATGTCTGGTTGAAGACTTGCCGTAGACTTGCAAGCGAAACGATACTTTTGACCAGCTTCAAAAACACTTCCCAATTCATGAGTGATAAGATGCGGTGGGATTTCAGGTAAACCACAGTAAAACGGATGCGAAGCAATTCTGACGTCTTTCAAGATTATGGCCGATACTGATTGGTTGCTGCTGAACATTGTATCAAAACTGATTACATGTTCAAGAATTCTTGGAGCTCCAGTATTCTGATAGCATTGGAAATGATATACATTACTTCCATTCGTCTTTCCGTCTTGTGCGACGAGCTCGCTCTGAACACATTCCCTGAACCATGCAAAACGAACGTTATTGACAGTTATTTGATTTTCAGTATGTTCCGGTATGACGAGTCGCATATCGATGAAAGCGATCTCTATCGCCCTATCCAGACTGATTGTCCAATGGTAGTTTCCCGAGCCAGGATGGCCATCGGAATCCATCATAGGATCTCGAATGGTGAACGAATCGAAACGGGGATGTAGTGGGTCATAGGTTTTGTCTATGTACCTTCCGTGTCCATTGGCTGACAGCTTCGTAATCGCAATCTTCCTAGGGATCCCGCATTGAAGTACCACACCCATCCATCTACTCTTTTCGCAAACCAGCACACTCTGCCTCAAATCGTTACCTGGGCAAGTGTAGGAGATCACGGTCCCTTCTTCTCGGTTCTGGTCTGTACTATTGCTTTCGGTTAGATAAGGTCTCGGTGGTATACCGCAGTGATTGACGTACACGTTCTTTGACAAAACTTGAAGAGAAACCATAGAAGTTATATAATACTGAACAAGAAGTTTCATCGTGGAGACTTCACTAGGTCGACTTGGCTTTTTTCGAGTGACGGTTTGAGATCACAAATTTCTCTATAACGTTGCACGCGTTATCGAATGTAGAATAGGAGATTCAGTTTCGATCGGACAATCGACCGTTGTCGAATTCTACGAAAAAGCGGCTGTAGAACTGCAACAAGTCCCGGTTCCAGTTATGGAATAGCGAGTGGTAATGTCTGCACTGGAAGCTTGAACGCAAATAGACCGGAGGTGACATCCACCGTCAGCGCAAGCAAGTCCCTGGTTAAAACAAGGAAACAAGAGATGAAAGGATAACTATTCCGCTTACATTCAGACGATGAAACAAAACTCGAGTACATCCTACACTGAGAGGGTCAACAGCAGACATGGCGACGTCTACTCGACGTCGTCGCTACTTGGGAGAAGGAAACATGTGTTCGAAGAAGAGAAACTGGACACCCGAGTGGACGGCGGTGGGCAGACCTTGTACGCGCACGACATGTTTAATGTCCAGCAACCGGAACCGGAAGACCGTCAAGGCCAGATTCACATGGTGCTCAAGAACACCAAGGTCAACCTGATGAAGATTGAGCCCGGTTACCTGAGTGGTACAGCTTAGAACAGTTCACGAAACAATCGAATCGAGAAGCGAATTATTCAAATCACTCCAGTGTCCTTAAAGCAGTTTAATTAAGTTTCTCGCTTCAAACAAACGCCGCCATATCTATAATATAAGAAAAAGGCGCCATTTATTCTTTTTTTTCTGACATTCCCAAGTACGGGGAAAGTCCGACCTTCCCTCCCTTTGTATGTCGAATATATAGTAGGATAATACAGCATTTTTGCATGCACATAAAGCAAGATCAAGCGCGACCTTGTCTCAAGGTTCAAGTCGTATCTCGACTGGACGTCCTTAGAAAGAAATGAAACACGGCTAATAGTACAGAAATATTAAGAGAAGCTGGAAACATCAAAATGTACGCCAAGGATGGTCTATTCAGTCTCCCGGTCTCCCTTATCTTGGTCAGTTACCACTCAGGCCATGCTTAATTGTGACCAGAGGTATCATGGATCAACTAACCAGCTCAGCCAAGCGGGCATTCTACCACTGTTGTCTAATTGTGCCAGCGGCCGCCATTGCGATTTACTGGCCAGTGTTGCTGTTAGTTAATCACGTCAAGTTCATCGGTGACATTTACTATGCGTTCACCTTTGTCTTCTCCTACTATTTTGTCGGTGAGCCAATTAAGCCCGTGAAGCGAGTTCTGTTCAGCACCATGAAGGACATTTCGTCGAGTTCTGCGGGTCTCCAGGTTTTGGAGGTGGGACCCGGAACCGGAAGTAACTTCGCCTATTTCCCGCCAAACACTAGGCTGACGACGATAGAGCTGAATCCGTATCTGGAGCAACATTTCAACGACATCAAAGACCAGCATCCGCACATCAAGCTGGAACGGTCCCTCGTCGGCTCGGCGGAAAACATGGCCGCCGTGGCCAGCAACTCGCTTGACATTGTAGTCGGCACGCATGTGCTGTGTTGCATCAAGGACCCGCTCAAGGCCTTGAAAGAGATACATCGGGTCCTGGTGCCCGGAGGTCGCTACTACTTCCTGGAGCTGGTCAGCCATCCCGATGAGCCGGACAATGGGACAAAACGCAAGCTCCAGGCCTACTATGCGCCAATATGGCGGACATTCTCCATGGGCTGCAAGGCGGGCAACCAGGACATCGACCGCCAGCTGGACGAGGCTGGATTTTATTCCATAGATCGCCACGCCTACGAGATACCAGAGCTACCTGTTACTCACAATCTGGTATACTTTGGCACAGCGGCCAAGTCTAATAATTCAAAGGTCTCCGCTGATTGATATAAATAGGTATATAATTAGTAGTAATTAGCAATATGCGACTTCATGAGCCAAAATGGCGGTCAGTTGAGCGTGACTAATAAAAAGTAACGTCAATTGAAAAAAAAACGAGATACAAGTGAATTTGCATGAAAAGCGCCGCGTTCGGAAATTGAGCGGGACGCGCATGCGCAGACCGAAGCAAATATCGGTCAAATGGAAACAGCCTTGCTCATGTTATTGTACAATATTTCTCTTTTCCATCTCTCTCCTCTCGTTACCTCTCTGCCTCTCTTTGCTGTGTCAAGTTGACGATAAACACTCACCTTTGCTGAAACGTTGACTACTGTAAACACTCTCTGTGCCCTTTCCTTCTCCACACAGTTGGCTGCAGTGGTTAATCTAATCATGGTCGACTAAGTCGGCCTCTCAAGTTCCATGAGCATCTGTAAGCGAGATAAACGTCATCAAATGTTGGAGACGGTGTCGTCGAGCCAGGAAGATGGCGAAGATGGAGTCGTCATACGGAGTTCGGTGAAGAAGAGGAACATCAACAACAACACCGACTCGCCGGAAATGAGACTGGGATGCCGATGGCTGCGCAAGTCTAGATTCGTGTTCACGGGTTCCATTTTGTTTCTCCTTCTCGTCACCCTCATTGCCCTTGACCACCGGTATTGGACGCTTAAAGAGAAGCAAATCTGTTCACCGGACAGACATTCGGTCAGATCAAGGTCGTACAGCCATTTGTTGCCTAAATTGAAGAAGGAATCGAACATTTTTCACGCCAAACCCACTTGGACTCGTCTCAGTGATGACATATATCTCTACTCGGCTCATTCGGATCAAATCACGGGCCAAGTGTCCCTAATTGCTATTACTCGAAGAGAGAAGCGCTTTCATGACGTCTATTGTCACATCAATGGCATTGATTCAGTCCACGCCTCGGTGGAAGAATTGCCAGAGCACCATGACAAGCAATTTACGGCCTCACGACTCACCTGTGACCACACAACAATTAAGAGTCCAGTCAACGTGTCGGTGACCTACGAAGGTGTCACCAGTGAAGAGATACCCATACTCGTCCTAGGCGCTACCTCGAGTGCTGCTAAACCGGAACCGGTACTTTGCCTCCGTCCACTCTACGGGCCGTTCAATGACACGGATAAACTAGTCGAAGCACTTGCTTACTACCATGCAAATGGCGTCAAGAAATTTGTACTTTTCGACTACGCTATAACGAATTATACTCAGAACGTTCTCAGCAGACTGGGTCATGAGATTATAGTCTTGAAATGGAACCTAGAAGACAAGGTTGCGTCGAGTATACACGAATACGGTCAGCTGGCCTTCTCGAACATTTGCCTTGGATTGTTCCCCTTTAATCCAGTCATACTAGTGGACATGGACGAATTCATCGTGACCCGATTCAATCCAAAGTCCACTGTGGCCAGCTACATAAACTACAAATTGCGCCAGAATTCTAAACTGGTGGCCCTCATTGTGCCCATGACACTGTTCTGTGACCAGTTCAATCAGGAAAAGCCGGACAAGGGTGACGAAGAGTCCAAGAACCCTTTCAAAGAGAGTCAGTTCAAGGTCCTGCGGAACACTCTGAGACAGAAATCGGTTTGGCACTACAGTGTTCGATCGAAGCAAATTGTTCTCAGACCGTACCTCGTCAAGACGACAGGTATCCATAACATCTGGAAGTTACACGACAGTGTCCAGAAAGAAGAGAACGTCCGAGTGCTCGACGTACCTTCGAGTGAACTCTTGTTATACCACTACAGGGACTGCTGTGGCCTGTTTCAGTATTACATCTACGGCCTGGACATGGATTTCTTGTCTTATCGAACCCTCCAGGACAATGTGATTAGCGACCTGTCCATGCACCGCTTTGCTGACGGTCTCTTCAAGTATGTCCGTCAAGATTCCATAAATGCAACGTGATTTAAGAGAAGCAACAAGCTTACACCATGAAGTCAACCCTCGAGCAGCCAATTGAAGATGCAATCATTTCATTTTCTAGCCTTGTTTGCTTTCACACCATGAACTGATTGAGCCATACATCTAATCTAATCATACCTCGTGAGTCTACGTCTCTCTTTCTCCCTCTCAGTGAACAATTAAGATAGTCTATGTAATCTATGTGTGCACGTTTGTGCGTAAACACCTCCAACTGAAATCTCTGTTAAGATACATTTCTAATTAGTGACACAGTTCAGGGAAAGAACTGAATTGAAATTGAGAACACTTTTTATTCAAATCAATGTGTGTCTAAAAAAGAAACTTCTCGTGACTAAAAGCAAAATCGACAATCTAGAAAGTATTGGTTTAAATTAAGATTAGGCTAGGCAAGGGAAAGAAACTAATTGGTTAACAGTGTTCACCGTTTGGAATTTGTCTTCATTTGAAAAATTGATTGTCAGATTCGGTTCAGTTTGCGTTCGTCCTTCGGGCAGTCGCCATCTTGTCTCACCTTGAGTCGCAGTATCATCCCTTTTCCACTGAATGACTTGTATCAGGGTCACGGCTTAACAACCTTAGAGCTCGAGGGTCACAGTTTATGCTGCTCGAGACTGAGTCGGCAAGTTTGGTTGTTGTCAAGGTGCTTGAGTCTATTCACTAGGCGAACTTGGGTTCGAAGGTGCATGCGAAGTGTACAAGTTCGAAGGAAAGTTGTTAGCTTGCTGATGAGAGACGTTCAGGCGGACAGTTCAAGTGTGTGATAGTCGTACACTTGACTCCCGAGGTGGCCAAGTAAGGAGGATACTCGGCATCGAGGTCACGATTCGTTTTGTGTTTTTCTTAGTCAGTATAAAAAAGAGCTGGTGTAGTACGTAATCTTGTTTTACAGAAAAAAGGCTACCCATGGTGTGTAAGTGTGTCCATTCAGAGGTCATGCTAGCATAGTCACGGCCTGTCCAGTTCACGGCGAGCCCGCCGTGCCGTCGGCATTGGGCGACGCCTCGGCGCCATCATCATCCGAGCACGTGCACGTCACCTGGTCCACGCATGGCCGGTCGCGGCTGCCGAGCGACAACCGGCGCACTTGCTTGGTAGCGTTCACCAGCTGCTCGTAAATGGTGGCCAGTTCGCGTTCCAACTTCCACACGGCCGAGGTCTGGTCGGGGTCAGTATGCTTGAGGAAGTGGTCCACGGCCTCGAAGCGCAACTGGGCATTCTTTTGCCGCAGTTCCCATGACGACGGCGGCAGACATTTTGACCTCGTGTACTCCACCAGCTTCTTCTCGTAGTCCATCTTGGCCTGCAGGGCAACTTCCACCATGGAACTTCCGGTGGGCATCATGGAGGCCATAGAGGCAGTCTTGGCGGCCATCTTGCAGTCTTGTGGAACGAGTTGAGGAATCTGTTGTTCGGAAGCTTCCAGAAGCAAAAATGGAATTCCAACTATTCACTTCCCTGACGTCGTCGTTTCCTGATGACTGAATGAGAACACGGGAGTCGAAATTCAACTTCTTTATATGGTTGCCGATAAACTGCGGTAGACAATAACCAGAGTGACGGATATGCTCTTATCACAGCCAAAGATAAGGCGATATCAAATTTCGTGAGTGAAAGCGAATAAACCAAATATATGGCGAGAGGAGAGAGAGAGCAACTTTCTACCTTGCTGTGTAAATTGTTGAAGTGTTTTTCGTCAGTCAGTGGAGTGATTAGCACAAGGTTGATAATGAACTTAATTGACGAACAAAATAGGCGATGTATTCTCTGGCACTTGGCGTTTATCTCTGGTCGCCGATAAAGGGTTGTAACAGAGTGAACGAGAGAAGCGAGCAGAGAGGGAGGAGAGAGGAGGGAAAGAGAGAAGAGCCGAGAAATTCCACTTTCTGAAGTAGACAACTAAAACTCTTCCTTTTCTCCTTTATACCCGAAGTGAGGAAGGTCGTAAAACGATTAGCAGAGAAAGTCACAAAATACTATTACGAAGGCTGAGAGCAACGAGAGGGAGAGAGGAGAGGGAGAGAAGAGAGACGAATATTTTCGCCGAGTCGAGGTGGAGACGACAGAGTAACGTAATAGCTTTGCAATGCAAAAACGCAGAAAAAGAAGCCCTGCGGCTTCATTTGAATAGTTTGCAGCCCAAGCTCCGCCCCCCTCAGACCATGCCGTGTCTGCGGCGACGCCAGCGCCACCTGCTGGACGCGATTTACTCATTTGAAACTGCTCTTCCCTCACTTTGAGCGTGTATCTCACATTTTCAAGGTCTTTTCACAGTAGAAGGAGACTCTTAAATCGGAAAAAAATTGAATATACTGATTCAGCTCAAATTTATTCGGGTATGATGAGCACTTAGACAAGTAATGACAAGACGCTCAGCCTGAGGGCGTTTTTTGATTCATAAATCATTAGCTGGGCGAGGGAATTTTTTTAATCTAACAGAGATAATTATGTAACCAGTCGGTCATGATGATATGCGTGATACACACTTTGCTATGAGAGCTCCCATGGAGCGACTGTACGGGAGCCCCTAGAAGTGCAATTTATAAATCCAGTCACGAGCTTGAACAGTGCTTTGGCTCACGACTTCGCCTCGTGTACTGTTCTAAGATATGTCAGAACATTCTTGGACTGAGAACTTCAATTTGAGAGCCACTGTCAAGGTCTTATAAATATACGCATAACAGTGTCTTTGAAAGCGCAATTAACTTGGCTGGCGTTGCTTAATTAAATTTGCCGCCTCTTTTTCGTTCGAAGCAAGAAAGAAGCTGCGCACTGGTCGTTAATTTAGAACATGGACAAGTTTGACACAATGCCGTTCACATTCTTTCCGGTTCCAGGTTGGCAACCGTTCAAAGACACGCCCTTCGCTCTCACCCCCTCCCTCTCCCTTTCGCTCTCCCTCTCCCTCTCACCCCAAGGCAGACATGTAGCCGTAAATTAACTTTGACATTGGTTAGAATGTCGGGATTTAAAACAAGTAAAAATAATACTCATTAGTTACGGAGGCTAATTAGAAGTCGAGATGGCAATCGCTCGACTGGAATGTTTCCCAAAGCTTCCAACGAAGCTGAACAGTTCGCTTTTTCGAATTGCACTTAGAAACGGAAATGAATTCGCTTTTCGTGTTCGCTTTTCGATTGTCACGACATGTCGCAAGCTTCACATACATTATGAACCAACCTTTTTTGGCCTTTGTTCAAGAGTGAACTGAGAATATGTCTTTTATGCCCAGTCACTGCTATACTACTATATGAGTATTCGTGTTCAAGTTGTCCCATGATGACGTCATCAGCTGTGAAACCTTGACGATCATTCCAACGTTGACAGCTTTTACAAACTTCGACTCCCTCGGCAGTATTTCGCTCAGTTGTACTCTGTAGTTCATTCCATTCAGTTGAGAATACTATTTTCTTGAGCGTAATACCGCAGTATATCTCAAACATATCTCTCAACATGTCGCACGACAGTGACGTCATCGCCGAAGCCAAGAACATGTACCGGTCCAAGATGGACGACTATGTGAACAGTTCGCCGGACATACCGACTACGTGGCAACTGAGGGAAAAGCATCAAGAGTTCGCCTTCGAGTGTACTGACGAGTTATTCGGAAAGAAATCAAGGTCAATGGCGACGACTCGTGGAAACTGGAAGCTGACCTGAAGTCCCTTTTCGCCGAATACGTTTTGTCTAACAAGCAATCAAGACAAATGGCACTGATGAGATATGCTCTCAGTGACCAGAGGCGCCAATGCGACGGAAGCCTATTGAGTTTTACTGATTACTGAAAAATTCGGTTCTGAGACCAACCAAGTTCTTGACATATGTCCCATATTTCTATCTGAGCCTTGTTTTCTGTGTACATAATTTATCTTTCGAAACTGAAAACCTATTGACAGATGCCGACAATGTATTGGATTTTCCATATCTCTCTCTCTTTCTCTCTATTCTGTGTCAAGTGAATTAACATTCATTTTTCGTACACGCACGTGTTCACATTTTCAAAGGCCAAGGCTGTTGGCTTGGCATTGAATTATGAATATTAATGTAGCTATTGATTATTTATTCACTATTTTCGAATTTCAAGTAAAAAGTGGAATAAAACAAAAGTTGCGCACACTTCTGCGCCACGGGTCGGAGACAAAATGAGACATGAAAAACGTAACATTGCGATTGAGTTGCAGTTTGCTTTTTCACTTGTTCATTTCTGTCAATATTTTCGCGGCAAGTGTCATAATTTCTCGGCCATCTTTGTTTTCCTTATCCAATTTCTGACGCTCGGCAGTGGCGAAGTACGAGAAAGTAGAAAACGCCGCCCAAGGCAGTGAACCAGCGTGTAATGTATGAAGAAGACGCATACGACCAGAGGACTTGAATGTTATTGCTAAGGCCATGACTGAAGAATGACGCCAATGATGTTATGGCGTGATAATGGTGGACATCACATGTTGATGGTTGTTTCATGAAGGATAAACTGTGGCCGGGAAATTGGTTGGACAGCTCGCTGGGCTTTGGTACAGAGCCGCGGGAGATGAATCCCAAGATGAAGGTCTGCCCACTACCAGCCAGCTGCACCAAGACCGTCATGTTGCAGTTGATGGACGGTATGCGAGCATACAAGTACAGCACTCAATGTTAGCTGTGCACTGAAAACAACTTCTGCTAGTGTACGCCCCGAAGCCAGGCCCCTACTTGAATGAGCCGTTCGATTACATAACCGCGACAATCAGCGCCCCGTGGCGAAGATAACCACCATTAGCAGCACGATGATTTCTCCATTCTATCGAAAGTAAGGTATCAGCTCAACTTACCGCGAGTTACGGATGATTACTAAACAAATCTTACCTCTGTGGGTGCCATCTCCGAAGACATCAATGATATACGCAGCAATATTTTTACCATGAGATGATGGTGGGAGAAGGATAAACTGTAAATCTTCCCACTTACTATGTGACCAAACTGGCAGCGAAGTCAAGATACGTTTCCAAGGAACACTTGGCTTCTACCTAGGTTTGCCTATCCGTTTCCGCCCCTGAGCTGCCCTTGTGATGTAGCGCAACTAGGCACCCTGATGTAGGGTGATTTATGGGACAGCTGTGCACGAGAAATAACACAGGATGAAGTTGACCTTGAAGCTATGGATGTGCAGCAACGTAGAAAGCCCGTTGGCCAGCCGCCCAGCAAAGCCGAAACTCGGTCTAGTGCCTGCTAGTGCGGACCGATTACAATTGCCCGACGCTATTCCGATTTTATGAAGGAAAATGGATCAGAGATTTCCGGTGCTGAATACCATTGCTTCTAGCCACAGCTATTCCCGCCGGAAATATGCCACTCTGGAAGGCGCCCGAGCAATATTCTCGTCACGATCAGCATGGGTACCGATCCGTCTCACTAGGGGAGTGACCAGGGTTTACTGCTGCTGATCCGACAAAACTGAATGCAATTATCCACTTGCCTCTATTCTTTTCCGCCAGGCGACTGGGGTTACTTGAAGAATGGCATAGGGGTAGAAACAAGGAACCAGGATGACCCCTTGAAAGTTCGGAGTATCCCAGTTGAACGTGCGCCATGTTGACTGGTACTCTTGAATTGTTATTTCTGACCACGCTGGCCGGACAAGAGGCCTGGTGGTAAACGAGCGGGACGCCGAGGACGTTCATTGGCAATAACATGGGCTAACGATGCGACATTGATGTAACTCGACTGATGAATGTCAACCGTGATCGAAAGATACACGAGAAAAAGTATACATATCTTATATGGGGAAACATGAAGGAAACGAGGAGAACCAGATCACGACTGCTCTCTAAGAACAAGATCACTTGTTCCAGTTCAATTGAACAAGCAACCGGAAAAGCATAAAGTTGGCCATATCTGCAAGAGACAAGAAAGTTTGCTCTACACCATGTGATTCCGGGTTCTATATGTATACAACTACGATAAAGGTCATTAAGGTGATTAGTTTTCGTGTCAAGATGTAAACTCATCGAATAAGTGGCGCCTCTATAGACCGAGACCAGAAAATGGCCCTTAATCAAGCCCTTACTACTCGGCTGGAGAAGGGGCGGGGCCAGCATCCAGCCTATCGGTCTCCTTCTTCATGGAGGCCAGAATGTTGATCAGATTGGTCTGGTCTTCCTTGGCTCTCTTTATCACTTCGTCAATCTTCTCCATGGCATCGCTCTGATTACGCTTGATGATGGCCGCAATTTCGGCCAACTGGGCTTTGCCCTTGAGGTTGATCATGCCTCGCAACACGCTGCACTTGGCGGAGTAGGACAGAGACAAGGCTATTGACCGCATCTTGGCTGTGGCCGAAGCCCAAGCGCCCTTGTCCGCCATTGCGGCTGCGTGTTTTTCGATCCGGGTCTTGACTTGAGCCTCATTCTCGTTGACCAAGTTGAGGCTGAAGTCCATCATTTTCTTGGAGTCCGCCATGATGGTTTGGGCTTGCTCGGGCGACAAACGCTTCATCGTGGCGCCATCTGTCGCTTCGCTGTGCACTGCATGGGCTACAGTTAGTACTAAAACTAGGGCCAAAGCTTGGTTCATTTTATTCTTGGGAATGAAACAACACGGGAATCTGTTCAACTGAATCAACTGCTTCTCAACTCGTAACTAAGATGGTTGCCATGAAACAATGGGAGTTTCTCATGATTAAATCTGTATCGAGGCCACTGGTTTAGAGGATTGCTGAATTACTCCATACGTCACCATATGAATGGACTGATAAACTTATTTCCGATTGTTTTCAACTTTACAGTCAAGTGTGATTAAGTTGATGAATTGTGATAGCGAGTTTATGGGACAGTATCATCACCCGTTCCGGAACTCGATTAATTGGGCCGCTGTTGTACTGAAGTATGATGATATAAAAGATGGCACAGTTCGTGATGAACTTAGCGACGGAAGAATTCGATTTAGAATATTTGGCGAGTGAGAGCTTTCTTAATTAACTCCTTTTCAAGCGATTGGAAGTGTTCAAATCTCTACATCTTGTCCGTGACTAACAGCATTACGAGTAAAGAAGTTTTCGGCTACTGACTTGTCTAAATTATAAATCTGACACTAGCTTTGACGTTCTACTAGACCTTCTCGATTGGATGAAACAGTGCCAAGTACCTCACGGACATCAGTCGCTATAGCAACAATCTAGCCTCTCCGACTCAGAGGAATCTGCGTTACACTTACTTTCGTGAACTCCTTCGACTTCTTCATATGTCATATTCTTACCTATCCTAGGTTCTATGTCCCAATCTTTGATGTGTGATTAAGCTTCAGCCATCGTGACGTTGAATGCCAGCACACCACGCCACGTTATTGAACTTGACATACATCAACTTGCCTACTTGAGAATTGAATATGAACAACGCGCTGATTACTGGTAGTTTTCTGACTTACTTTGATCAGCTGAAATCTGTTACACATTCGCAACCATGACACCTGACATTGGAAAATTGCTGTTGATGAACGTTTCTGTCAATCAGTCCAAGGTCATCATAGGGTCTCTTGTTATGGCCTGCAAACACGCAATTACCGTCGAACAGGCAATTACAGTCCTACTTGACTCACCCGTGGCAGTATAAGGCACACCTTCACCGCCCGTGTTGAGCTACTGTCTCAAACATCGTGTCGTTGAATGCTAGCCAGCCACGAGACATGGTGACACTTGACATTCAGAGAATATATCAACGCGCTGATTATTAGTCTTCTCGTGGTACACTTTAATCTACAGAGAGCTGTGTTCGCCATTCAGTTGTAGCTCATTGTCATTCTCGACCATGACTCCCTGTATTAGACAGTTGCTCAGTGACACCTACATACTAACCAGCTGGTCAAGGGACAGTAGACATTTCTGGGCTTCAAATCAGTCAGAACTCATCATGTGGTCCCTTTTTGTGGCCTGCAAACACGTAATTACCGTAGTACTAGACTCACCTCTGGCGTATCAAATTCTCGGAGACCCGACTTGGACCTTTGGAACAGCGGGCGCTTATCTTGCTATTGCGCTCGCCATAGAATTCGCCATGGGAGCCATCTGTGGCCTGGCATTCTATCTGTATCAACGAAACAAGAATATTCATTTTGAAGCTTTGGGACAGTGGACTGATCCTGAGCAAATGGAACGCATCATTCAAAAGTGTAACATTTTCGTCAACGTGTTGAGCAGATTCTTTGCGATGGCTGCATTCTTCTTCTTATTCATAATGTGTCTTCACACATTTTACGCTCACAAGTCTTGGCTGTTATTGTTATACTATACACTTCACTGCATCAGCATCGCGTATTCAGGATTCGTCTATGGCAAATTCTTCAGCGGGACTTTAGCATTCACAATCATGATATTCTTGTCGGTAAAAGTTCAATTCACCCAGATTGCGCAATTGATACAGAATGATATCAATCGTGCTGTTCATAGAACTCATGCTTTGATACTGTTCATAGACGAAATGAACAATCTTATCAAGTGGATAATTGACTGCTTCAACTATTTCTGGGTTGCTTATATCGCAGTGTTGATCAGTTTCGCTCTTCACCTCAACCTGTACCTTCAGATACTTTTCGCTGTATGTTTCATTGTGGTCATCTCGACTGTCGTCATTATAACAGTATGTGCAACGCAAGTCAATAATGAGGTAGGTTGAACATGTATCTGCGTGTAGTACAGTCTGATTATTCGTAGGCCGAGAAACTGTACAAACAACTATGCATCGCAGTACTCAACTCGCGCAGCCATGACCTTGTTGAAATACTCAGATATACTGGTTCTAGACGTAGGAAAGTTGGCTTTCAGTGTCTGGTATTCGAAGTCTATACCAGACAAGGTTTTTATCAGGTAAGTTTACAGATTATGTGGCACTACTTCACAATGACATGTTGCTAGTTTGTGGCGAACTGCGTCATCTACTCCATCATGGTTTTTCAGCTCAAGTAAGCTCTGCAGTGACACAGTCAGCATCGATGGGAAGCTTGGTGTCGAGCAATTGGCGGATGAGAGCTGACAAGAGTGTGCGATAGGGTTGTCACTTTTTTCTTTTGTTTTCGTAATTAGATTCATAAATTAAATCTTGAGACTAAATTAAATTAAATTAAGGTGAACTAATGCCAAAATCTCGCTGTGGAAATATTTTGCTCAGAGGGCTGGATGCAGTGAACGGAAATATAAAAGTTTCACATCACAATTAGGTGGCACTAGTACAGTGGCAATTTCGAAAGTCTAGAATCAAAATGACAATTTCAACAAAACATATATATATATTCGTTTTGAAGCTTCCACCGCTTGGTGAGCGCCACCTGCCAGTGTCCATTGCCGAGCTTCTTGTTTTCCGTATTCGACTCCTTGTCTCCGTTAGTATCTTCAATTGCAAAGTTTGCGGCCATCTTTCTCTTTCATGTCCATTTCCCAGGTTTGACTTTTATGGATTAGGTGTTTTCTCTCCGGAAGTGAATTTCTCCTGAAACGACTTCCTCCCGAGAGCAAAACAGTGATGGCGGACTAGCAAGTTAATGTGAACGGGTCCCAAAGAATAATAACTTCCGTTACAGCCCTTTCTCAAATTCATGTCTTTACCTGATTACTGTATTGATTGTCATCAAGTTTCGCCGAATTTGTTTTCTCCATCCCGACGTAATGGACTCCGAAAAAAACACCTGCTAATTGACGACGTTGCCTGCAATGAAGAAATGGATGGTCAGGACGAGAAGAACGGTGAGTTGTGGACATGACATTACCTCGATAACACTTGTTATTTTAGACGAATCACAAACTGAGGAAGACAGCCAAGATACTGAGAGGAAGAGAAAAAACGGTGAAGATGAAGAAGACGATGGAGAAGTGAGTCTTCTCACGAGCAGACTAAAAGCATTGATGGACGTAAGAAGACAAGCTTTACTATACCTGACGAGATGAAAGACGCCAATACTGAAACCACCAAGCACTGGATGGACAAATGAATGAAAGATCTTCCAAAGACAGGTGTGTCTAATTGTGCCGTTTACCGAATGACTAAACCTCTTTTAATCTGGGTATGACAGAGAAATGCGGCAATGTGTGTGTGTGCACGGTTGACGCCACTGTGTGGTGATGACCGCCCTTCCCACTGTAATGCTAGTACTATTACTCGATTGCTCTTACATATACACACTCTGTGTGTCGATCTCTCTCTCTTAATTTCAGATACTGTTGACAATTAAGAAAGAGGTAGAAGCGAAGGCACTTGACCGAGGTCAACAGGGGCCCAGAGGGAGAAGAAATCATGTACGTCAGTAGGAAGAGAGAGACAGAGAGAGAGTGGTAGAGCCCTTCTTCTGGCCAGATGTTGCTGCAGTCCTGGGATAGTGATCGATAGAGAGAGATGGACCCAACCGTTCGCCATTGCTGGTCCGAAGTTCAAAGAAGGTTCTCTGCGGTTTTCTTCTCTGTGTTCCATCAATTGCTGCCTCTCTCCACCAACATGGCTTCATAACGTTTCCGACTCTCCCTAGTTGATAGACAGTTTGCCGAGTTGAATCGCAAATATGCAATCTGTGAGAATACACTGGCCGGGCTAAGGCCGAGTATAGTAAGGGTCAGGCCAGCATACGTAATGCAAGGCCAATGTGTATTTAATGCTACGTACTTCATGCACTATGTAAACGAACGCTCAATAAACATACAGAGAGTTTCTGTATCCCGGCGAGCGTGCTACCTTCGACCAACGTGCAGTATCTGCTATTGTGAATTTACCTCACACAATCAACTCGAAACCGACAAAAATTGTTTGTGTTGGCATCGCCAGAGTTCTTTCACTCACTCCAGCTACAGTTCAGCAGTGGTTCGCCTTTAAGCGAACGGAAGCTAAACGAACAGCAAGAAGGGGAGTGGTTCAAACCTTTGAAAGTATGATCAATATGCCTCTCATTGCACTTTCTAAATTGCAGAGTGCAATAGTAATTTCTCCATAAATATACTACAGAACTTTCCTTCGAGACCTTTGAGATCAAAGACCAAATCTAAGCTCGGCATGCTTGCTATTCTGGATGACTTTCTGCTCGCTTTTATTCAAATTATTCAAGGCGCGTAATTTTACATCAATAAGGTGGCTTTTTGGCGGAGTGAAAGAAAGAGTGAGAGGAGGGAGAGAGGAAGTAAGCGACTGGATAAGATGTCAGTGGCCTGATGCTTCATTAGAGGGTGCGAATAGAGGAGAACGGAAACGGAGAGAGAGTAGGAGGGAGAGGGAGAGATACTCGATCGCTGTCTCTCGTGCTGTCCAAGCAAAACGAGCAAAACAAGGATAACATCTGACAAACTAAAGAGTCTCTCTCTTTCCCCCTCAACCGCCCTTCTCCTCTCTGCTCATCTTGCTCTTTTCATGAGGAAGAAGACGGTATCTCTCGCCAGGTCTTACTGATGTATTTGAAGAACGAAATGAGTCAAGCTAAATCTAGACAATTTTCCGATGAATGAGGAAGTAATACATATGCGGCGCCACATTGTATTGGAAGAAGGAAGGGAAGAAAACCCAGTATACTCGTGATGGAGTTGTTAACGCAATGAACCAAAATGAAATTACCCCCATTTACCCTTATTTCTGAGAATATTCTAGGGATACGTCTTGACTGCGAACTGCCATTGAGAGATTGACATGAAATCTTGTACTGGTAAATTGCTGGCTATTCCGGGCTCTAAATCTGTCCAACCTCATCATATGGTTCCTGGTTTTTTTCGTTTTCTGTGATATATTCCAGCTCTGTCGCCTTGATGTAAGGCGACTCCGCAGGACTGCTATGTCCGAACCATAGCCACAGCATCAAGGTGACCAGCGCCATGATGCCACACACGTAGAAAGCTGAGGGCCAGCCGCCGGCGAAGCCGTACTCGGTCAGGTATCCGGACAAAGCGGATCCGAGTACCACGCCCGACGCAAGGCCCGCCTCACTGACGGCGAACGCCATTGAGCGTTCCTTTTGAGGAAACCATTCCCTCAGTGCTGCGAAGCTGGCCGGAAATATTCCACTCTGGACGGCCCCAAGCAAGACTCGAGTCACAATCAACATGGCCGCCGAATGGGCTACTAGAGGGGGTGACCAGGTTCACCACAGCTGAGCCAAGGAGACTGACGGCAATCGTCCACTTGGCGCCCAGTTTTTCAGCTAGACGACCCTGAGGTATTTGCAGGATTGCGTACGGGTAGAAAAAGGCACCCAAGATGACCCCTTGGAGCTTGGGGTCCCAGTCGAAGGTTCCGCCATTTTGGTTCACCTCAGTACCATTAGCCGAATTTTTATGCGCTGGGCAAGATCCTGTCAATGTCCTGGACTCTGACTGGTTTAACGGCACTACCATGGCAACTATGGCGACACTGAGGTTTATGCGACTCATGGCGTCGACTAGAATTGAGAGATGTACGAGAAAAAGTATAACATATCTGTATTTTAAACACGAAGGAAGGCAGAGAGCCATGTTTGTTTCTCGTTACTCTTTCTGCGGCAGTATGTTTAGGGATTTGAAATGAAGGTACGAAGGGGACCTTGGGACATGTAGTGAACCTTATCTCAGTCTAATTAAAAACGACACTTAATATCATATTTTTTGAGGACCATGAATACCACTAAAAGTTTTTTCTTAATAAGGAACGATAGTGAAAACTTATAGCATGTTGTATATAGACGTAGCTTCAGATACGAGCTACGCTATCGAATCAACTTGCAAGGTGTGCGTCACTTTGCGCCACCTCGTGGCGGAAATGTAAGTTCAAAGGAGGGTGAATTTCTAATCGCATTTCACTCATCTCTTCCGGCGTCCTCAACGTAGGTGCCATACTGGCGTCCATCTTTCTTTACCATGTCCCAAGGCTGAGGTTCAGCTTTGGCGAAGATGAAGAAGAAGATACCACCAAATGCAGTCACAGCGGCCGAGATATAGAAGATATAAGCCCATAGAACACGAATATTATCGCTCAGATTCGATTGCAGAATCATGCCAACAAAGTATGGTGTGATAAAACCAGCTGTTTGGTTGATGGTGTTCATGCAAGCGTACACCGTGGCCGGGAAGTGGTGGGACATCTCGCTGGGCAGTGGGACGGTTCCGCCGGAAATGAAGCCGAGGATGAAGTTGGCGATGACTAGCAGCGATATGAAGACTACAACATCACAGTTGATCGATGGTATGAAGCACATCAGTGCTGCCCCTAGTAGGTTGGCAGTGCACTGGAACACCTTGCGACTAGTTGTGCGCCGAAGCCAACCCATCTGAATCAGGCGCTCGGACAAATAGCCGGACATCAGCCCACCGGCGGCCGAAGTTAGCCACATGGCTGAATTTATGGCTCCGTTCTATTCAAAAGTAATATTATCTCTTGATAATAATATGAAAAAACAACCTACCATTGTGGTACCAATTTGTAGGACGTCATTTATGTAAGCAGGCAACTTGGCCATAAAGATACTAGTGGAAAACGTCACCGTGAACCTGCCCATGATCAAGGGACCAAACTGGCAGCGAGGTGAAGATGCCTTTCCAGGGGACGCTGGGCTTCTCTTGGGCTTGCCGGTCAGTGTCCACCAGTGCACTGCCCCTCTGTGATGTACATCAGCTCGGCCTCCTTGACGAAGGGTGACTCCCTGGGCATGCTGTGGGCGAAAAGTGTCCACAG
The DNA here is from genome assembly GCA_022750525.1 of Halotydeus destructor. Classification (NCBI taxonomy): domain Eukaryota; kingdom Metazoa; phylum Arthropoda; class Arachnida; order Trombidiformes; family Penthaleidae; genus Halotydeus; species Halotydeus destructor. The sequence goes on from JAIUWE010000028.1 coordinate 58,142, forward strand.
GACAAAGTTTACCAACGCCATGATGCCGCAAACGTAGAAGGCCGACGGCCAGCCGCCGGCGAAGCCGTGCTCGGTCCAGGTAGCCCGCCAGGGCGGACCCGATGACCATGCCCGACGCCAGGCCCACTTCGGTGAAGGCGAAGGCCACCGAGCGTTCCTGTTCGGGAAACCATTGCCTGAGGACGGCAAAGCCGGCCGGAAATATTCCACTCTGGAAGGCACCCAGCAATATGCGGGTCACAATCAACATGGTTACCGAGCTGGCCACCAGGGGAGTGGCCAGATTGACCACAGCTGATCCGAGAAGGCTGAATGCAATGATCCACTTGGCACCGATTGTCTCCGCTAGGCGACCTTGGGGTATTTGCAAGAGGACATACGGGTAAAAGAATGCCCCCAGGATGACCCCTTGCAGCTTGGGGTCCCAGTCATAGGTACCCGACTGGTGGGCCGGGACCGAAGCATTGGCGGGCAGCTCGGGCGCCGGACACGAGCCCGTCAGTGGTCCCGGATGCCGATACGTTCAGCGGCACCACCATGGCAACGATGGCCACATTGAGGGTTGACCCGACTGATATAGTCGACAGTGATGGACAGGTAGACAAGAAAAAGTAAGACATATCTGAAAGGTAAACATGAAGGAAAGGAGAGAACCATGTTTGCAAGTTCACATTTGAAATACGAATAGGTATTTCAGTGCAAGCACTCAGGTAACCTTGGACAGCAATGTGATCACACGTAAAGGTGACAAGAACATTCATGTTATCACGCGTGATTTCCTTGTTCTACATATGCGTAATAAAAGGTATTTCTCAAGCTGATAATGGGTAAGAAATATGGCCACCGATTCGTCGACCCTATTGGCACACAATAATAATTTCTGCCTTTTTGATTGGATAACCGGTTTTTATTATTACATGAATAAAATGCAACTCGAAAAGGAAATCAATAATCGACAGAACCCATTCGATACTATCGATGTACTTGATGTCAGTGTACATTCGGTTATGACAGGTTCACTTAGCCGTCCTTGACGGGAGAACACTAGAGGCCGTGACCAAAGAGTTCAATAGAACGGAACATTGGCTTCTTGTTTTATGAAACATGTCAAAACAGTAATCATTGCATAAAATCCTTTGTAGAATTCAGCAATGGCCTTGAAATTGCGAATCAAAGATGAGAGCATGATGTATATAATGTCATTGATTGCCATTGTGTGATTCAGTCGCTGGACAACTTCGGTTCAATGAGGACCTTGATTTACTTCGGTTTGCTTTTCTTAGTGCTAAATTTAGTTGCCGGTTCCGAAGAATTAAGGCAACGGATTCGCGCGAGAAAAGAAGGTAAAAATTAGTTAATTGCTGCTGACTTAATTCGAAATTAATTGTTATGCGACTTTAGAAAGACAAAGACGAAGACAAGAGCGAAGAGACAGTAGACTTGGAATTATTCCTCCGCAGTCTCAGCCTCAGGACAGACCGGACTATGATTATGGGACAAATGATTACGGCACCAGTGATGGTCAGCCCCAGGGTGGTGGACCGCAAGAGGTGCCGGTGGGCCGGCCGGTAACAAGCCGGCCGCCGCAAGTGCCGGTTCAAGGTCGGCCGCAACAGCCAGCGCCATCTGGTGGCCAGTGTCCGCGAGAGACGCAGTGCATTGTTTTGAACGAAGTCCGTTCGTCACTTTTTTAAGTGAGAGCGACAAATGTTCTTTAGGTCCTACCCAGAGTGTCGGCATTTGTTGTCCAACTATCAACAATGGTATCACAAGTAGAGATGTCCCTAAAAGACCTAAAGACGCCATTGTTTTCCCGGAGGTAACTTCGCTGTTGCCGAGCAGTTTTCCGGTGATAACACTCAGCGACATCCAGCAAGCTGTGAAGAAGGCTGTGGATTTTTTGGCCAATATGGACAGTACGGAGAATATTATTCGACAGAACCAGCTGTTCGCGAAGCCCAAGACTCGTGAGAGTACACACCAGGGCTTCTTCGGCAACAATTCCCAGTCAATCAAGTTGGACAGAGATGGAACTAAAATGGTTCAAACTGCATCTCAAATTGCAGGCAAATTCAAGCTGAACGGTTGCTCAGGCCGACTTGGCCTTCAAGTCACGTCTCTGGCCAACAGCGTGTTCAGGGACGAATGCCCGCCAAGGTCACGGTTGTCGGCCATCCAAGTACAGAACCCCTGACGGCAGTTGCAACAATGAACGCAATACCGACTGGGGCAAGTCGGTTTACTGCCTTCAACCGGATTGCCTTTCCTGCCTATGATTGACGGTATTGACACCCCATGGACATCGGCCAAGAGTGGGCGCCCACTCCCAATGCCCGGCTCGTGTCATTCTCTGTTTCTCCTGATAGAAGTTAACGAAAACAAATTTTTTGACAATGATGGGTAGTCCCATCATCACTTTGATTGGCAATAAGAGGAAAGTTGAACATGTCATTATCTATTATATCTTCTCTGGCGTTAGGTTAGTATGCCAATGGAGGGGACAGTTCCTGGACATGATATTACGCATACAGCTACCAGTCGTGCCTCCTGACGGCTCGTCCATCCGGTATGTGTGTCAAGAATTCGAAGCAATCCCAACTTGAGACATCGGCCTTGTCTTTCAGATCAGCTATACCAGAAATTACACCTTTACGTTCAACGGTGTCAAACTTGCATTGTCATTTGTTTCGTAGGTTTGTTTCGTTGAGGCTATTGGACTTTGTCACGAAACTAAACTCTAATTTTGCAACGGCCCCTAGACTAATCTGTAAACTAGGACCCCGAGGAACAGCTGAATCAATCCGCCTAAATTGCTGCCGGCATGGTTACGGCCAGCACTGAGGCCACCTCTCGGTCTTGAGGGAATTCCGAGGAGGCCGCTTAGCTTCCTTCAGGTGGACGGTAGCTGAGTTCTTGCCGCAAGAGGGCATGTGGCATACTGCCATAGTAAGAGGTGAAGTGCTTCAAAAACCGTGGTGACGGTCAGGGCAAACATTCAGGTGGACTTGATTGATCTTCATGGTGTGTGGTTACGTCAGCACATTCAGCTCGCTGGTCAATTGCAGCAATGAACCACGCTGGGACGACGAGACCTTGTATCAATGAGGACAAGAAGAATCATTGCAGCTCAGATTCAGAAACATTAGTATAACGAGTTACTGCCGTGTTGCTAGGCCAGCAAGTCATGGAATCTTTCGGTTCAGCATAGGTCGGCACAGGAGCCTTAATTCCTATGATGCAAGGTTAGACTCTGGAATCATTTCTGCCTTTGCGACATGCGGCTTATCGACTACACAGCCTGATACGAAGACTATTCCTTTTGTGACAATGAGGGTTGACGGCTCGGCTATGAGTGAGACTTGGTTCCGAGACATCTAACAATCCGGTCCGTTTTGTTGTATGAGAAGGTCGCCATCAGCAAAGTGGTTCAACGGGTTGGACAAATGCCGACCTTCAGGCCACGATTCGGTTCTTCACCAATCAAATAGCAATCACTCTTTAGACCCTTCGGGGCGGACTTTCTGGCATGACTTGTTGGCGCTGAACATTCAGCGAGGCCTCGTGGACCACGGACTTCCCCGGTTACAATACTTGGCGCCAGGTCTGTTGGCCTTGGTCAGTTTCGAAGGTTTGACGTGATGTCCAAAGCAATGCGTCCTGAATCAGTTCAAGGCCACATACAATCAGTTTACGAGCACGTGGACGATATTGATCTGTTTGTTGGTTTGGTGTTTCGAAATTCCACTGGATTGGCGACTAGTTGGTCCCTCCTTTGCGATGCTTATATCGGGAAACAGTTCCGAAGGATCAAAAGTTGGCGACCGGGTTTCTGGTACGAAAATGCCAACATGGCCACTCTTTAACCAATGGTGAGCTAGAATAGTTAGTTCATACTGAATTAAATTAACCATCGTCCTCTCTCAGGCTCAAATGCAGGGAGGAAATTAAGATGACTTCCCTTGCTCGAGTTTCTGCGATAACTCGGTTGGTGTTCCAATGTGAGTCAATGCAATGGTTCGCATTCATCCAACCTGTCGGCGACTGAGAACAAAAAAGGTCATTTGCGAAGAGTGACGCGATCTCCTAAACTGGATATAAGGAAGTGGCAGCGAATGTGTTCCTAATATGATTCTGTTCATTGCGTGTTGTTATAATCTGGTGGCCAAAAAAATCAATAAAGTCAATATCTTACAAATAAGAGACTTCACCTGATCCGCCGAATTCATCTCTTGATTCATATTTAAACCAGATGCAGTGCTTTGGAATCACAGTTAACGATAATTGAATCGCCCAGCTACTGGTGGGTGGTATGCTTTAATCATTGTAATTGTGCTCTTGTTGCCAGTAAATTGTCATCGCAAGAGTCGAAAGAACCGATTGTCGTGATGGTTGGTTTCAAATCGCGCAACGAAACCGCAGCAATCGGTACAACCTCAGCGCCATCTAGCCACGGGATTCGAAAAGGTGCCGATTGCTTCATCAGGGAACCTTCGATGAGGGATCCGAATCAAGACTAAAATTAGAATGAATGCGAACGAATGAAACAACCGGAAGTTCGCATTGTGCGATTCTAGGTAAGTGTACACTGAATATCAACTTGACTAAATTCTAATTGCTACATTTAGAAGTGCATCGAGTGATCAACGGGTATTCACGCCGGCAAGGGTTCATTTACACTTCTCACTAATTGCGTTAAAATACAGTTTTAACCATTGTTACTCGGCTTTCACCACATAAGTGTGATCACTGAAGCTTCGTTTCGTTCCAAGTTGGCTAATCAAGCTGCAAACCGTATATAAGAAATGTGGTTTTAAAAAATAAAAGTGAACCCAGTTAACTTTTTCCATTTGCCATTGTGTTACATCATGAATTAAGTTCCTTCTTAATTTATGTGCGTTTTGATGGTTTAATTGTTTACGCTCGATTCCGACAATGACGGCGGTACAAGTAACATCTCATCCATCGGGCCTGGCTTTGGTTGGCGGGCGGTTGGTGGCGGCGGCTTCGGTGGTGGGGGGTGGCGGCGGATTATGGTGGCGATGCCCATCATCCTCGATCATGGGCGGTGGGGGCAAGAAGGTGTGGCGGGAAATTTCGTATTGGGAGGTCGTTGACCGGAGTAACTAACTAACTTGCATTCAAGCTTTTATTCGTCCGTTACAGAAATGTAAAATTGTCAAAAATCAAATTAAAACAACTTCTAATCAAGGCCCAGGATGGGAACTTGAGGTGTCACTGAGGAAAAACCTTGTGATACAGCTTCTTGTAAACAGCGGGGGCCGGGGGGGTCGGCGAGCTGGGCCCATGGGCGTAGTGAGTCCTTGTACGGCACGGCCGCCATGTACGGCCATTGCACATGCAATGCCCAACTCCCAGCACCAATGCCCGGCCAAGATGTCAGGGTCCTGCTACTTTTCTGATTGACACGTGCTTCGAGGGAAATGCTCATGCTCTAGAGCTCTCGGGACTTCGATTTCACCTGACCAATGCGTTTCGAGCCATTTTTGAACATGTGTCCGAATCTTCGTGAAATGACAGTGGCTCGGTGCTTCTCTTCCTGGACGTTAACTGTGGTCAGTGGGGCATCGGTGGCTTCTTTGGCTCGTTTTCTTTGCACTCCTAGGTGGCGTGCGATGCGCCTCAGTGTCTTGGTCATGGGTGTTCCTACCGGCAGACATGCTTCTGGTATCGGAGCTTCTGGGCAATTGAAGTCAAATTAGTCTTCCTCGGTGCTGACGGCACTTGACGAGCAGCTAGCTTCTCCTTAGCTTTAGATCTAAATTGTTTCACTGGACTCGAGGGGCCTAGTGTTGGTTATCTTAGGATTAAATTTAACTTTGCTCTTGACCGGCGCTTGTGTGACCAGTTTCGGGAAGGTGCGTCGAAACCGAGTGTGTCAGGGGGGCGGGGGGGGGCTTCGTTATAACGGCTTTCTTAGGCCGTCCTTCACTCGATGCTCACTTCGAAGCATTTGGCATGTCCTCTTTGGGTGATGATTTTCAAAATAAATAGGATTCGTGATATATGTACATCAATTTAAAAGAAGACAATTAGTCAGATTTGATAGGATTCAGAAAAAAAAAAAACGAATAAACTATTTTTCGAAAGCGTTGCGCGCGCTTTTAGTAGACGGCATCACTGCTTGGTGGCCGCTATCGATGCTCACTTGCTATGGCTGAAATCCTCTTAGGATCGGACGATCACTCCAGCAGAAGCAAGTCATTTTCGTCCTTTGTCTAAGTTGTCGCCCCACTTGATTAACGGGAGGCGCTCTGTCATGCCATCTTAGTCCTAGATATGTTTTTTTAGCCTGCGTTTTGATTTTGCGTTAATTAATTAGTTCTTCCACCACCAAGCCCAATTAATGTCGGCTTCACGCTGTAAGGTCAATGAAGGAAAGTATTTCAATTATCAAACACTCATCATCGGGCACAATGCCCCTCAGTTCAATCGCTGTCAATGTTCGTGTTGGTAGAAGTGATACCGTTGCCATGGTCTGCTAATTGTGGATCTAAGAAAACGAACCACATGTTACAAGCCATCTTTTTTCTGTCTTAGAAAAGGATGATCTGATGGATGATGCGAAAAGGGACTGAATGAAAACGCAGTCAAAGTCCGTCTCAGAATTTGGTTTAAAAGTGATGAAGCACGCTGACGACTGGATCGCTAGTTTTCAGACAGTACCTCAAGCACAAGAGCTGGCTATTATGGTTAAAACCAGTGCTTCAAGTTCATATTAGTAATCGACATCTATGTGTTGCTTCGTTCACGTGTCAGTAAACCACCGCCTCCCGAATGTCTTTGTGGTTCGGCGGTGATGGCCCAGTGCAGCAAGAATGATGATGGGCGGCGGCGCATGATGGGTGGAGGAAGGTGCCATGATGGGCGGCAGTATGATGAGCACAGCGGTGGTATGATGGAGTGGTGGTGGCATGATGGGACAACAAGGGCCCCTCATCTTCCTCACTGAAAATGGCCGCGGACACCGGGAGACAACCAGCAAGTGACTCATCATTATGCCTCAGCAGCAACAGTGCAAAAATAGGTGACATGTGCGGGTGGCCTGGAGCGTGGAATGGGCGGTTGGCTATGGAATGCAACAAATGTCCAGCCTAATGCACATTGCCCATGCCTTCTCC